>PVJS01007247.1:0-56788 GCA_004027185.1 Glis glis | reverse complement strand
GCTCCCATCCACCCAGAGCACACACACACATGCACCTGATGTTCCCCGTCCCCCCCAGAGCACACCCATGCACACACACCCATCCACCCAGAACACACTCGTGTGCACACATGCTCCCATCCACCCAGAGCACACACACACATGCACCTGATGTTCCCCGTCCCCCGCAGAGCACACCCATGCACACACACCCATCCACCCAGAACACACTCGTGTGCACACATGCTCCCATCCACCCAGAGCACACACACACATGTATCGGATGTCCCCCGTCCTCTCAGAGCACACCCATGCACACATGCCCATCTACCCAGAACACACTCGTGTGCACTCACACCCTCATCTACCCAGAGCACACACACCAATGCACCTGGTGTTCCCTGTCCGTCCAGAGCACACCCATGCACACACCCATCCACCCAGAGCACACTCATGTACACACATGCTCCCATCACCCAGAGCATACACACATGCTCCTGATTTCCCCATCCACCCAGAGAACACACACACACACACACACACACAGAGTTCCTTCTCTCTGGGATTGACAGCTATTTAAAACTGTAATAAACACAGCCCAGCAACCTGAAAATGTAATGTATTTCCTTAAATATTTGAAAGTCCTTTTCTTCATAATTCGGGGAACCCCGCAAGTATCCCTTCAGAATTTCATTTAATGAAGCGTCTCGTGTCACTTGCTTCACAAGGGCTCTCTGCCTCTGACATCAGAAGGGGCAGGGATTTCAAAGGGTTAACATTCGGGTACCAAGAATCTGCATCTCGGACGTGGGTGCAAACATGCGGGGCTTATAAGATTAGAGTGAAAACAGGACAGAACTGCACGGCGTTCAGGGCCCCAGCACACATCATAGCACATGGCCTCCCCCACGCGACTCCACAGCGGAAGTGAGGCTGCAGCACTGGGGCTGGGGGCTGAGGGCGGAGCTGCCAGACACCCATGGAGATGCCCACTGGGGCTGCTGGGGCCTCACACTCACAGCCAGCCTCCCAGGAACTCAGTTGCTAAAAAAAACAATGGGGAAATTTACTTAAAATGTCTGTGACAGGACAAGATGTGTGTGTGTGTGTGTGTGTGTGTGTGTGTGTGTGTGTTTCTATTCACATGCTTGATCTTTAGATCTTAGACTGTTAGAAGCTTGGGAAAATTTTTTAGGTTTGGTTTTTTTTTTTTTTTTTTTTTTTTTTGCTTTTTGGTAGTCCTGGGGATTGAACCCATGATGGGCATTCTACCTCCGAGCTACACTCCCAGCCCTTTTTACTTTTTATTTTGAAACAAGGTCTCAGTAAGTTGATGAGAGTCTCTACTTGCTGACGCTGTTCTCAAACCTGCAATCCTCCTGTCTCAGCCTCCCAAGTACTGGGATTACAGGCGTGTGCCACGACACCCGGCTTCATTTTCAATTTTTAATGAGCAGTGTGAAGAAGAGTCAGAGTCTCTGAGCCAGGCAAGAGGGGGACAGGAGGCTCCAGAAAGAGACAAACCCTGCAGTGTTTTCATCTCTAACGGATCTAAGCTGCAAGAGAGCCTCTTCTTTCCACCAGGAAGGGCTGGTTCTTTTAGGCCCTTTATTCTCACTTCATAGAAGACTTACAGGTACAGACACCAAAGGTGGCCACACACCTGGCTGCCCTGGTGCCCACGTGGTGATGCTCTTGAGAACACCGTAGAACCACTCTACCAGCAGGGGACAGCAAGGAAGGCCCAGCCCTGATAAAATTATCAAAGTAGAGCATGATGAGCCACAGCCCGGCGCTGCAGGTGGAGCCGACCCTTCCCGGAAGGCGGGAGGCCTCCCTGGGCCAGCAGGAAGCTGGGCGGCCCCTCATGGCGCGGAGGTCCTCTCCTCAGTTCAACTTAAATAGCCCAGACACGGGCTACAAGAAGTGTCTGAGCTCTCTGATACCCTGGCCAGAAACGGATGCGTGTGCAAATTCCCTTGCTATATTCTGCTCCCGTCTACATTCTCATGCTGTAATGCACTTTTCTCAAAATCCAGATTCAGCCACGTGTGCACAGAACTGCTTAGCTCCAGACACAATTCCATCTGGGTCTGAGGCCATTGCGTATAGATCACCCACTGCACCAAATCTACCCTGTCTTTGGCGCTCCCCTTGCTGCCTGAGCAGAGTCCCTGCCTGCCTGCGGCATGAGCCTCTGAAACAAAGGGCCCCAGCCCTATCTTCGTTTTACATTTCAGATTTAAACAGGAAAGCAGTTTGCAACATATTAACTTCAATCAGCATTTTTATAGTACGTATGTACCATATTCACTCAATCTCTCAGCGACGACTCGGATCTGAAGAGCGAGGGAGCTACTACAAATCTTTTATGCTGCAATAATGTGTGTGTGTGTGTGATTTCATTAAGCCACCGACTTAGAAAAACCTTTAAGAACTCACTTAATTCATTTCTCTTTTACACTGATGTTTGAAAACATAGAATTAGTGCCACTATTTATTCAACCAGTCCTCTGCACTAGGCAGGGGCCAAGGGCTTTAGACATTACTTCTAATCCTCAAAACAGCCCTACAAGGTGGAGATGAAGGCTCCACCTTGCATATGAGCCAACCAAGGTGACACAGGATGTGACAGACCACGCCGAAGCCACACCACCAGCAGGGGACACGCCAGCAACCTGTGCGGATGTCCACACTTGTGAGACCCTTGGTAAGACGGTTCAGGAAAATGAGGGATTTCAGAGAGAAAGCTCGGAATGTAAAGCGAACCCCCACCCCACAACCCATCCTTCTAACTGCGGAAGTTCAGGGAAACGGACACAGCTAAGGAGCGCGGGGTCCCCTGAGGAAGGCACCAGAAGGCCGGGGTCTGCAGCCTTGCACACTTCCTGTTAGATGTGTTAGGAGATGGAAGGGCCCAACAGACACCTTCTTTGGATTCATAAATAGGCTCCCACCTCATATTACGGGCCTGAATTTAATTTGTTTAATATTCCCAACACTAACGATGCCTATTTAAGACATCCTGTTAAAAGTTTGTAACATTAATTTAATGGAAAAATGCCAATATCACTCTAAGAACGCTATTAGATTTTCTCCCTGTTAAATTAATGTTACTAACTTTTAATGGATGTTGTAATTAGATGTTATTATTAACAGGAATATTACCCAAATTAAAATCAGACCTGAGAGAGACACTGCCTAGATTTACAAGTGTGTAAAGCCGGGTGTCTGGCCGTCGCACACGCCTGTGGCCAGATGGCCAGCCCTCGAGCCCTGCCCGCCAGGCCCAGGCACCCGGGCTGATCACACCTCCGCCTCAGGAACCACGCTGCTGTTATGGCCCCACTTAGGAGAGGAAGTGATGGCCCCACAGCCCGAGGAGGACGGGAGCCATCTCCCAATTTCACACTCAATTTAAAGGGTCACTCTCCATCCGGCCTGATTGGGTTCGGCAGTTTGAAATTGATTGTTTGGGCTGTAAAGCTCGCCTGCCTTCCTAGCCAATTTAAGAAAGAGGCCGCTAAGCTGCCGGCTTCTTATGAGCTACGAAGCAGACACAGGAGTGTCATGAATTCAGGGCCACCAGGCTGACTCCACCTGAGATGGCAGCCACAAAGCCCTATTACCTGTTGGAGGGCCCCATAAAGACAGGCGCCCGGCCGCTCACTAGAGGGAAACCCACTCAATTCCCCCAACTGGCAAGGGGCCCATGGGGTGCTCACGCTGAGCCATAGACCCCACTGATACCCCACACCTGCCCGGGTTCCCTTTCTTCACCACCGGGCAGAGGCCTGGGACCCACGCTGCAGAACCAGCCAGCTCTGCTGGAACCCCTTCACACAATGAGGATTTTGCTTCTGAGAGGGATAAATACTGACGCCCACAGCTACAGGGTCTTGATTCTCTGTCAAGTAGATCATGTGAAGTCCCGCAAGCACGCGGTCAGGACGAGATCTGGAGGACTCTGGATGGAGACCACATATCAACAAGGTCCTCCGCACCGGCTGCCATTTTAAACTCGGCTGCAAAGACAATAGCTTTGTACATCAGCTCCTCCGCCTCCTTCTTGTCCAGTGTCCGGTGAGAAGACGAATCATGCGTGATGATCAGAAGATTGTAAAATCTGCCAATCAGTAGAACAACTACCGATGCTTGAACAACTGTGGGGAGGCACCCCATCAGAGCTGCCTGCCGGTGCTCTGCCCCCAGACCCTGAGAAGCCGGCCGTCAGCCACACCCTAGCTCCTGCAGTATTGCAGCGACACATGCCTGTGTCCACCCACCCCCAGGGCAGCATGCACTTTCCCCAGCCCCAGCAGAGTCCCCGTGTAGTGTGGGCTTGTGGCCGTGGCCAGTAGAATTCTCTGATGAAGAACGAATAGGGGAGTGCTTTCATTGTGATAGCCAAGAACAGCAAAGCAAGACTCTCACGCAGCTTGGTCGCTTCCAAGAGCACCGTGCTGAAATGAACTCCTGTGCTGTGGCGTTTTGGAGGGAAATGGCCAGTCTCCTGGTTGGGATTCCCCTGGGCCCCGGCGCTCAGGCCTGGAGCAGCACAACCATGGCAACTTCTCACTGGACAGCCAGATTAAAAGATGATGAAATTGCCAGAGAGCCTCCATTTGCTTGTCTGGGGTTTTCTTCACACTTCTGGATCATCTGATGCTCCGGTGGGTATCTGCCTGGTCTCTGTGGGCCTCATGTGTCTGTTTTGCTGGTCCCCAGTGTGCCAGGGCTTGGGTGGGATCAGCTCCATCCCCATTCCCAGGGCCACACCCTTCTTTGTGCATCTGGGTCCTCTTGCTGAGCGATGGGCCGGGGGTGGGGGGGCACGGCCAGCCCAGGGAGGAAGCAAGTACCCCCAGGAGGGAGAGCCAAGAGGATTACAGAGAACAGGTGCGAAGCCGTGTGCATACATGCAACCGAGCCTGCCATTTGTGAGCATGGGCCAGATTATTCCTCTAATAGGTCTGATTAGGATTGAACTTTTTTGTCACTTGCCATAAAAAAAATATTATAATGCACTCTTATAAAAACATAATGTGAAAATCTTAAAAGTCCCTGTGAGTTTTGAGTTCTTTTTTGGGGGTGGGTGGGGAGAGAGGGAGAAAGTCAAACCAGCATTTAAATCATGAGACTTAAAATGACTTAATTTCTTTAATAAATTAAAATTTTCCATAAATCTTCATAAAAATCGCATGTTCCTTTCCAATTCCATTTTGTACAACCACAAGAATTTGCTTCTAAATCACAAAGGCAATCTCTAGATGACCAGGAATTTTTAATTAACCAAGAGCAATTAAAATTCTTAACCCATAGATCATGAATGTTTAAGATGAACAGCTTCTGGTTTCAGCAGAAAACTGTGAAGGGCAGTTCTTCACAGTGGCTGGGACCTGGGCTCAGGTGCTGGGCTGGGCACTGGTATCAAGGAGTAGTGGAGTACTTGAAGGAGCCTTTCCAAGTCTTAAATTCTTTGGTCTATAACATGGGGTTGTTAGTAATGATAATTTGCTGACCCACCCGGTGTCATGAGAACAAAGAAAGCCAATGTAGGTGTGGATAAATGCTGGTTCTCACCATCGCTATGACTACGAGTGCCCACAGTTATCCTGCATGCACGCTTGTGGGTAAGGACTTTCCCCTAGAGATAGAACAGCACCAGAGCCTCAACCAGGACTCTGAATGTGCATTCAAACAACTAAGAGCAACCTTTTTTTTCAAACTGGCATTAATTTGTGCCGGGGTCATGTTCTCCATTTTGCTCTGTGTTTGAACAGGGTTCTGAATGGGGCAGGAGAGGAGAAGGTGAGGGCCGCCATGGTGTCGTCTACCTGCTGAAAGAGCAGCAGTCCAGCAGAGTGCAAGCGTGGCTCCACCAGGGAACATCGGTGGCCAGAGAGCATCATGTCAACAGAAGAGCACAAAGCACGTGATCGTCTCAATAGACCCTGTCAAAGTGTTGGACAAAATCTAACACCTTTTCATGACAAAACCATTCAACACACTAGAAGTGGGGGAGCTTGCACAGCTTGATAAAAAATCCCCACAGCTAACGCCACGTGTGGCAGCGAAGACTTAGACAACTTCCCGACAAAGCAAGGCAAGGATGCTGCCTCCCGCCACTTATTCAGCTCCGTGCTGGCGACTGTGCCAGGGTGACTAGGCAAGAAAAGAGAGAGTGCATCCAGATAAGGAAGCAAGGAGGGAATCTATTCATATATGTAAAATCCTAAAGACACCATCATCATCATCATCATCATCATCATCATCACCATCATCAAAAGAAGAGAATGCTATTAGAGCTAGTAAGTCCAGTAAGGATTTGGGAAAGATTGATAAATGTTAGGCCTAGAAGTGGACTTAGCTGCTAGTGGGCACAACATTCCTCTTGGAAGTGATGAGAACATCCTGGACTTAGGTAGTCGTGATGGCTGCAGGACTTTGTAAATGTACTCACTCATAGAATTACATACCTGAGAAGTGTGAGTTCCAGTTGGGCATGGTGGTGCACACCTATAATCCCAGTACTTGGAAGGCTGAGACAGGAGGATGGCAAGTTCAAGGACAGCCTCAGCCATGTAGCAAGACTCAGCAACCTAGCAAGACCCTGTTTCAAAACAAAAAATGAAAGGTTGGGGTGTAGCTCGGAGGTAGAATGCCCCTGGGTTCGATCCCTAGTACCGCAAAAGAAAAAGCAACAAGGAGTGAGTTCCATTATATGTGAATGACATGTCAACCGGGTAGGAATATGGAAATGACATAAAACATCTGTTGAAACTGTCCTTTCCCAGGCACCAAACGATCAAGACAGAATCAAAAGGCAAGCAGAGGGAGGGAAGACTGGGTGGGCGGCGCCCCATGAGCAAAATCCAAGAAAACAGAACCCGAGCCTCACCCTAGGCCGATCAACAGACAATCCTAATGAGACCTATCGTTCCACTTGCATAAACCACTCTCTTTCAAATTAACCCACTTTATAAGCCAGCATTTCCTTCTCCTCCTAAGACCTGATTGTATAGAATAATAACACGCTCTGCTTCAACCATCTGATCGGCCTGTGCAGGCATTCCCACCTGGGAAAAACAGGTCTCAATCTTAGCCATCATATCTTGTTATTATTTTAATCACAGAGCCTAAATAAAGTCCTCAAAAGACGCAAACCGAACAGTGCACTCGAGGCAGCCTGAGGCAGCCCACAGGCCTCCAATGCGTGCAGCTCCGAACCCCTTTCAAGAGCCTGTCTCCTGGCGATGGAAGAAGTCTCTTTTTAAGCATTCGAGTTTGAAATGCTAAGTATGAGTTTAGCAAATCCACTTGCCTTCCATGTTTACTGTTTCCCCAAAGTCAGGAGTTAATCTTTTTAAAAAGTGATTTAGCCAGGCATGGTGACACACACCTGTAATCCCAGCTACCTGAGAGGCTGAGGCAAGAGGATTGCAAACTCGAGGCCAGCCTGGGCAACTCAGAGAGACCCTGTCTCAAAATGAAACTTAAAAAATTCTGGGGTGTAACTCAGTGGTAGAGTGCTTGCCTAGCATGCGGGAGGCCCTGGGTTCCATCCCCAGCACCTTAAAAAAAAAAGAATGACTTAAAAATAACAGAGAGTTGGGCATGGTGGCACACGCTTGTAATACCAGTACTTGGGAGGCTGAGACAGGAAGAACGCAGGTTCGCGGCCAGGCTCAGCTAGTTATGAGGCCCTCTGCAACTTAGTGAGACCCTGTTTCAAAATAAAGAATAAAAATAAGGCTGTAGCTCAGAGGTAGAATGCCCCTGGGTTCAATCCCCAGTACCCCCAAAAAAGTAAATAAATAAATAACATAGAAGTGGGTGTGGACCATGGCAAATTTTCCTAGCTTTTTTATTGTATCATCTAGTGTCACACAAATGTACCATTCAACATTCATTCAGCCACAGGCACCAAGCACCTGCTCAAATGACTATTTCTTGAATAAGTGAATGAACACTCAAGAGTGACCAAGAATGGAAGACATGGCGGCCCTGGAAGAGCGTGTCAGGAGGCCTGTCCCGACACTCCCTGGTGGGTTCACGGCGGGCCGCTTGGTGCCAGGGTTCCCTGGCACACCAGGGTCACCTCCCAGGGGCAGATGACTCTGTTGAAGGTGCACCATGGCCTCGCTGTGACACCTGGGGACCCAGGTATTCTCACCAGGCTGGCCACAAACTCTACAGCATGATTCCCACCACTGGCAACTCCAGCACCAAAGGTCTGGTGCAACAATGGGGGTCTCCACGTGACTGAGTGACTACGCCCAGGGCCAGCAGCCATCAGGGTGGTATCCAGATGGCTGGACAGCCACAGTGAGGACCACAAGCCATCAGATGGTCCCCAGGTGACTGGGCAGCCACACCGGTGATGAGGAGCCATTAGAGTGCCAGATGCCACATTCTTTCCGGGAGTTTCTGTGTGGGAGGGTTCTAGATGAGATAAGTATTCTAATCTGGGGTTCGGTGAAGTAGATCACCCTCCAGGGAAGCAGCCCACTAAGAGGGGGTAGGACAAGTTGAAAGACGAGGAGTCGCCCCATATCTGCCTAAGGAGTGGGACTTGGTCTTCTCCATGGACGGGGAGGTCCACCCACCACAGCTCTCTGGGTCTGCAGCTTGCGGGTGGCTCTTCTTCTCTCAGAATGCTGAGTAGGGCCAGCAGCTCTCTCACCAGAATGGGGAGGAAGACATCAAGGCCACAGGGGCATGGCCCCAGGAGGCTTCCCCCAGATGCCAGCAGCATTCCTGTGGACGTCCAACCCATATCCGACAGTATTAATTCTCTGGTTAAGAACTATCTAGGGTCCACAGCAGGATGAAGGCAGCTGCCAAACGTGCGTTCTGCATCCCGCCAAGACAGGACGGAGGCAAAGATCTACAGAAAGCGAGGGAAAGACCAGGACGGCTATAGTACACAGAACCAGCGCTGGAGGCCACAGAACAAGAGCACAGAGCAGCCTCGTTAAGAGGTTTTGAACAAGCACACGTTCTTCCTAAATATTTTTTAGTTGGCCAGTTCTGTAAATATCTGGGGAACACATTTCCTCCAAGGAGGTGTGCGTAGGAGTCTGTTTGAAATGACCTAAACTCCAAGTGCTCGTTCTAACCACAGTGTGGACTGCGTCTACACACTCAAACCAATTCGATTGTTTGAACTAACTGGCTTGCTACCAGCCAGCTGTTTGGCCAAGAACACCATTGGATTCGGCAGAGGTGAGATGGGCCGGTTACTAACATCACTGGCTAGTCTGTGGCTCATTGGCTGCAAAATCAGAGCCACATTTGTGAGCTCCGTGAACCACAGTATAAACAGAAGCCCCATTTTTATTTAAATCTTTCTACAGAAATATTTTAGGCTGTTGTTTCAAACTGTGTTTACTGCGTTCAGAACCAGGCTCGGCCCTCGGCTCAGCTCCGAGCTGCACGGGCTCTCACAGAGACCTGGGGTACGGACACAACTTGAAATCCCTTTGGAATTTATATTCCTTGTGCTAATTATTCACGAGCAGATATTCTATCTGAACCATTACAAACTGCTTCCCCTGGTCTTTAATTGGGTTTTATTAACTCACATCTATTGTTAAACGGGAACAATACCACAGGAAGTAGAGAAAGAGCGGGGGGCGGGATGGCAGCCTCGTTGTGAGGATAATTTGAACAGGTGGGCAGATTGAAATATTTAGCGAGCTGCTTTGTTTCACTTGCATTTAAAAGTTTATAATGATCAAACACTTTTTTTCAAAACTAGACCCCTAAATTGAGTGGCAGTTTTTCTGTAAATTCCACTCAGCTAAGCAGATGGAAGTACCTGGACACCTGTGTCAGCCGTGGGACACCAGAGGAGACGTGTGCCTAGCGGGGAGGGGGGGGAAGAGCTGGGAGAGAGAACCCGGGGCCTGTTCATGTCCTAAGTCAGTGCATGGTCCCGAAGCAAGAGTTTGTTTGCTTTGACAACTCTATTAGTACACTGGGATGAGAGGCGGAACTGGGACCTCAGCTCCAGGTCCCTGTCACAGATTCATGGTGTGGACTGATGTTAAAACGCTCCTACTTTCTCCTGAAACCTGCTTCCCTGAGCCATCCGCTGTCAGCGGGCTGCAGAAGTAGCAGCACAGTGGAGCTCTGTGCATCCCTGGGGGAGCCCGATCTACGGTGTGGTCCTGCCTGGGGTGAGACCATGGTGCAGTCAGTTGACAAGGGCAGGGAGAGGACAGGAACACTGGCTTGGGCTGGATATGCACCATGGGGAAAGGAGATAACCAGCTGACTCAAAGACCTTCAGGGACAGGACGGTAGCACAGAAAGAGGAGGAGGCAGGCCCCCAGGGATGTAAGAGGCCTCCAAGAAACAGGGACGCTCGGGTGCCCGTGAGAGCCGCCCACAGAGGAAATATCATCAATGCACGCTCACCCTGCACGGCAGGTGCCCTACACACAAAGATAAACTGCAGTAAAGGACCGTGATGGGCCATTTCTTTGCTTTTGACCATAGTCCTGGATGCGGCTGATGGGCGGCACCACACAAGACACCAAGGTCCTGTCCCCGGCTGACCACACTCTGCAGTATCCCAAGTCACAGGACTGTCCACAGAGCCTCACCAAGACCTCTTCTGCTGCTCTCCAAAGACTTTCTTCACTTTCTATTCTAAAAAACCCACTGGTTCTTCCTTAAAAGTTTATTTCTCCTAAGAGATGTTTCTTCCCATAAAAACGTCCAACCTTCATCGCTTCTGCACTCTTCTGTCCCACTACCAGTCTGCGTCCTCTCCTTTGCATTTTATAATCAAGGGTGCTACTGTCTTGACCTTCTCTTAGAGCACACTTAAAAAATAGCTTTTTAGCCAAGCACGGTGGCGCACACCTGTAATCCCAGTACATGGGAGGCTGAGACAGGAGGATCGCAGGTTCGAGGACAGCCTCAGCAATTTAGTAAGACCCTCACCAACTTAGTGAGACCCTGTTTCAAAATAAAAAAAAGGACTAGGAGTGTAGTTCAGAGGTAGAATGCCCCAGGGTTTAGTCCCCAGTACCACAAACACACAAAAAAATGACTTTTTAAAAATTATTCCAAATTGCTCACTTCCTGCATAATAAGTATTATCACTGTGAGTTAACAGTGAGCATTTTTCAGTGATACAGTAACATTTAGTATTTAAGGTTCATTATCAATTATGCTAAGTTTGTTGGTTAATTTTCTCCTCTTAAGATAAATCTACACATCTGTAAGGAAATTGGAAACTCCTCCTTCCCGGCAACTGCTTGGAGTGGAGGGCCAAGCTCAGGAACTTGAGGTCAAGTCCCGGCATCTGGGTGCCCAGCCTCGCGCAGTAAATCCTCCCTCTCACCGTAAATCAGCTTAATCGTCTGTACTGTAAATGTAATACATGACCTTTCCACTTTTTAATGGGAACAGTTTAAAATGCAATATCTCTATGTAATCCAAACAATTTGAGCTACTATTTCAAAGTTACAGAAACTGCTATGTTCTGACTCTGTAATTTTTTTTAGAAAAATATGTTTTGGACAATAAATAGCAGTTGAAATGAGTCGATTCCGCAGTGACAAAGAGTGTTTTCGACTATAAATGTAGTGTTTAAACAGTTATTTTAACAGTAGACTTGTCAAGTTGATGTAGTCGGGCATCATAAAAACTGTTTAAAACTGTAAATTTAACTGTTAAAATTAGCAGTTACACTGTTGGCTGCTAAATGCTGGTTAAAATGAAGCAGTAATAAACCCAAACAACAAAAAAGTGTTAATTTTTTTCAAATGTCAGTTCCATTTTTTTTTTTTTGTCATTTATAGAAACTTTCTCCAGTACAATGTGGGATAACACTTTGATAAGAGAAGGGAAAGTTCTGGTAAATTTGTTGGAAAGCAAAGGACCGAAAGAGGAGGAGAAGGAAGCAAAGAATGTGGGACTTGGTCCCTGGAGATGGCTTCTCCCAGCCCGGGCTGCAGGAGCGGGCAGGAGCGGCTGGGCACAGCCTCCTCACCTGGACTCAGCGTAGCTCCATGCCAGACCACGACTCCACTCCACAGTGCTCTGTGGGACGCATGCTTTGTAAAAACGGTTGTTTCCTGAAAAATCCAGAGTGCACCCTGAGGACTCACCCCGCAAGTCCTGCCCAAGAGGGGAAAGTCCCCAGGGAGGGCCCTGCACGGGGCGCACGTTGTGGCCACCAACTGGTGCCCTGCTGATAACATGGGCATCATTACAAGACTCCTAATTCATTTAACAGGCTACCTCAAACCATAGTGCACTGGCAAATGGTTAAAAAGCAGTTCTTCAAATGTTGATCAATTTCTGTGGTGTACATGTACCCTCCCCCCACGCTCCACCATGGCCGGGGTGGGGACATACGTGCTCTTGGTCATTCGCTCCACCCCTCTTATAAGTGCCCCATCCTCAGAGGACACCTGTCTCAGAACCCCAGCGTCCACGGCTGTGGCAGCGAGCATTGTCCAGGGACCGTCTGCTCCAGCCAGGACCACTATGAGAGTGTCAAACTGCGTGCATGTGTGTGCAAGGGCGCATGTGAGTATCAGACTGTGTGTACACATCCGCACGTGAGAGTGTCAGATTGTGTGTATGCACATGTGTGTGTGCAAGGGTACATGTGAGAGTGTCAAACTGTGTGCACATGTGTGTGCAAGGGCACATGTGAGCGTGTCAGACTGTGTGTGTTCACACATGCATGTGAGAGTGTCAGATTTTGTGTGTGCACATGTGTGCAATGGCACATGTGAGAGTGTCAGACTGTGTGTGCACATCTGTGTGTGTGCGAGGCGCATGTGAGATTGTCAGACCCTCTGTGTGTGCACACGTGTGTGCAAGGCACATGTGACAGTGTCAAACTGTGCACATGTGTGTGTGCAAGGGCACATGTGAGCATGCCAGACTGTGTGTGTGTGCATGCATGCATGTGAGAGAGTCCAATTTTGTGTGTGCACATGTGTGTGTACGAGGGCGTATGTAAGAGTACCAGACTGTATGTGTGCGCATCTGTGCGTGTGCAAGGGTGCATGTGAGTGTCAGACTGTGTGTGTGCGTGTGTGCTGTTTCCTACAGTCCTGCTTTTTCCTTCCCCGCGGCGGTGCCCTGTGTGGACATGGGTTTGCCCTCCCTTGGCAGGCGCTGGCCTCACCGTTAGGTGAAGGGGTGTCCCGCGGTGGCTCCAGGTTGCTTCCCTTTGACAGGCGGCACCACCTGTGCCCTGCCTCACTCTGCCTCTGGCGACGCTGGGGCTGCAGGGCCTCAGGAGCTCTGCTCCCTGCAGATACTGTGGAGCAGGTTTCTACAGCATTGCTGTGCCTCCTCTCCAGTCCCGCTGCCAGGGCTGCATCAGCGTGGACCAGACAAGCAAGCGGGGGAAAGCCGGGAACACCTGAAGGGATAGAGAGCGGCCGGGGCAAGATGGATGGCCCGTCTCCTGGCTGTCACGGAGCAGCAGGGGGAGCACTGATGGATGGAGTGCTCCGTCAGTCTCCCTTCTTGGGTCTTTACAGGTGCGGGGAGGCTGGCACGCATGTCAAAAGAACCCGGCTCTGCAGGGATGAGAGCCCTCGGGTCACAACGTGCTCCCGCCCGAGGGGCCCTAACCGCTTTCGACGGCGCCTGCCACAGGCCTTTCCCTGAGGCCTGGCTGTTCTTACCCGGCTCAGGCCTAGGGGAACTCACAGGCCCGCCTGCCGTGGGAAGGCTGGCTTCTCCAGCGGGTTATGCTAGTTTTTCCTGGCTGCCAGTAAATAGGCACCTGGGGACCGAACCCAGGGGCAGTCTACCTCTGAGCTACACCCTCAGCCCCTTTTATTTTTTGTTTGAAACAGGGTCTCACTAGGTTGCTGAGGCTGGCCTAACCTGCCATCCTCCTGTCTCAGCTCCAAAGCACTGAGAATAAAGGTGTGCACCACCACGCCCAGCTCACAGGTTTTTTAAGAAGTCACTTTCGGGCCCACTTAAACACATCCTAAGTGTGCTGTGCGTCAGAAATGCGCTCCTGTGCTAGAGCATGCCTTTCTTAGCGGGGACATTGCAGGGAGCTGGGCCATCCTGCAGCGTCCAGCGCTGCCCAGAAGGAGGGGCAGTGTGTGCCTTGTGGTACTGCTGTGGTGACAGCCAGAGGGGCCTGGTCAAGGGGCTGAGTCCACATACCTGGCACCTGCTCCCCTGCGGATCCTCTAGTCCTGGCAGGAGGAGCATGGGACAGACAGCTGCAGACAGGATGGGGAAGGGGCTGGGTCCTGAGAGACACCCACCAGGTACCCCTCAGGCATGACCTCAGACACACCACCCACCCCAAACCCAGGAGTGGCCGCTCAGGTCTCCGTCAGAGTCTGAAACTGTAACCCAGCATCTCTGTCTCCACCTGCAGCTGCTCCATTGCTGAGCAGGGCAGCCAGCTCGGCCACACCCCGGCCATGGCCCAGCCCACCCCAAACCGACCGAGCGGCGCACGCTGTCCAGCGCAGGTCTGGGCACGCGAGAGTGTGTGATTTCACGTTTCATTCCAAATCGCTCACTCTTCGTGAGACCACACGGAGGCTCCTGCCCGGGCGTCTCCCTCGGTCTCTTTTAAGTCACATACTGTGCTATAAAGGATGATCCATGCACCAGGAGGAAGGATCCACATCTGCCTAGCTCAGGGAGGTAGAGCCAGACACCGGCTCAGGATTGAGACAGACGTCCGTCTGCCATGCTGGTCGCTGAAGCTGGGTCCCTCGTCCAGCCCTGGAGGTGAGGCGCTCTTCCACTCCACTCCGTGTAGCCATGACAAGTCCCCAGTCAGGGCACAGACCCCAGAAACAGGGCAGCTCTTAACAGCAGCGGCATTCAGGCCCGGACAGCAGGAGCCAGCGCCATTCTCAGGAAGGGTGGAGCAGCCCAGAACAAGCCATGGCCGTGCAAGGGCCCTGACCTACTCCCACCCAGGACACTGCCCTGGCTCACCTGCCCTCCGCCATCCCTCCAGCCTCCCAGGATATGCTACCCGGAGGGTCCCACAGGGAGCTCGAGTCCTGCCTCCCCAGTGTAGATGGTGAAAATGGGCCAAGGCCAGCTCCCCAGTGTAGACAGTGCACATGGGCAGGGGCCAGCTCCCCAGTGTAGACAGTTTCCTAGCCAGTATGCATGTCTCTTTTTTCCCGATGTTATTTGGAGGGGCAATATGCTCAGCCTAATAATTTATTCCCAGCCTCTCTTGCATCAAGGACTATCCGACAAGATGTAAATCGCAGTGATTGGAGCTTCTAGGAAGGGGAGCAACTCTCCTGGGGTGAGCACCCCTCTTGCCTCTGTCTGCATCTTCTCTTTCTGCTTTGGAATGTGAAGGCAATGGCTAGGAGACCACGAGGCCTCTTTGACAACGGAGAGCAAGCATGTGCTGAGGCTTGCGGGACAGAAAGGCGGAAGGAGCCGGGGCTATCAGGGACCACATCGCCCTGACCTGGTCCCCAGACCTCTCACCAGAGAAACAGAGCTTGAATCCCTTTAAACTGTGTTATTGGGGTCTTTACTATGGCCAGAAACAATTTCTACCTGACATGCTGTATGTTTTAATCGCATAGTCGTCTTAAAGCTGTTGCAAACCACCTGCAACGCACCGTTGGACATCTGGGGCTGGTGTCACAGCAGACACGAGTGGGCTGGTGTGCCTCAGCTCCTAACCAGCAGTTGTGTTTCTAAATAGGGTTTTCTTCCATGATAACCCCACCTAGAGCTGCCTCGTGGCTTGGCAGGCTAAGGGCAAGAGTTGGGTCTTTGGTGAGACGCAAGGGCCCGGTTAAGTCCCAGCGTCTTGCCACCCTGGTTGTCTGTGTTGTCTGAGCCAGTGAGGGGTGGCCTTCCCCTGGAAAGTCTCTCCATTCAACCAGCAGAAGCTGCTGCCAGGAGCAGGAGACTGGCCAAGAGCACAGCCGGGCAGCGCAGGTGTACAGAGGAGGAGGATGGGGCTGCGATCTGAGGAAGGTCCATTATTTCCCAACTTATTACTGTCTGTCCATGAGTTTTTTAGGGTTATTTTGGGCTTTGTTTTTGTTTTTGTTTTTGATTTTAGTACTGAGGGTTGAACCCAAGGACATTCTACCTCCAAGGTATACCCCAAGCCCCCTTTTTGTTTTATTTTTTATTTTGCTATTTTTGGGGGTACTGGGGATTGGACCCAGAGGCATTCTACCTCCAAGCTATATCCCCAGCCCATTTTTATTTCTTATTTGGAAACAGGGTCTCACTAGGTTGCTGAGAGCCTTGCTAAGTTGCAGAGGCTGGCTTTGAACCTGCGATCCACCTGTCTCAGCCTCCCAAGTGCTGGGATTACAAATGTGCACCATCGTGCCCGACTTTTATTTTTTTTATTTTGAAACAGAGTCTTTCTAAATTGCTGAGAGTCTTGCTAAATTGCTGGGACTGGCCTTGAACCTGTGACCCTCCTATCTCAGCCTCCCAAGTCCTGGGATTACAGGTGTGCACCACCACACCCAGATGTCCACAAGCTTTGACCATAAATTAAGAGAGTTCTGGTTTTCGTTGTGATCGGCAGTCGGTAGCTAATGTCTCTCTTCAGAAACGGGGAAGAGACACAGAGGGGCTGGACTGTATATGCCGCCAGGTGGAACAGTGAACTGGCCAAGGATGGGACTTGCAAGTCCCCTCAGGAGCATGGTCAGCTCTGAGGTCCCTCCAGACAGATGTGCATTCATGTCGATCCCAGCAAGCATTTCCGGTTTGGATTCCCTCAGAACTCCTGGGATATCTGGCCTCCATGTGTGAAACAGAACAAGACTTGTAACTGCATTTGTTTACAAGTTGTGAGCAAGACATCAACACAGCTTCCTGTTGATGAGAAGGGGCATCCGTGAGCCAATATCAAAGGCTGGGAGGCAGGGTGCAGTCTTGGGAGCCCATTAATGACAGGAAGGGACAATAACAATGGTCTACACAGCCAGTTTCCCTGCTCTGGGTAAGAGCAGGTACTGTCTCTCTGTTCTGAATTTGAAGATCATCTGGCTGACTGGCCATTGAAATGTGATATTGTTATAAACAAACTAGCATCCTAAATCAACTGAGCCAGGCATGCCTCTGGGGGGTCGGCCACCTTTGAGTTACTCAGACAGACGCGGTCGAGGGGCCGGGACTGCCCACAAAGCAACACAGGATGTGGAGCAGGAACCACAACCAGGCTTCGCCAGGCACTCTGGTCCCCTCCCTGCACAGAGCAGCAGGTGTATTTATTATGTGGAGGGTCCAGCTCCTACACACCGTACGGGAGCTGCCTCTTTTCAATAGATGACGATCTAATCGATTGCATAAATCATGGGTTGAAAGAAGCATTACCTTCAAAGGTGGACCGTCAGGTAGAAATCTGAAAACTCTTATGGGATTTGAAACACCTGTGAAGTTAGAGTAACAGGAAGTAGAGAGTCCATTCCAGACTTCCTACTTCTCTGTCTGACTGAAGGCAGGGATGGTAACCACAGAAGTCTTTTTGACCTTTTAGGACTGATAACACAAGTGTGATGTTTGATAGTGATGGCTATTGTATAACTCACTTCCTACCTAAGTTTTCAACAGCATCCGTGACACAATGGTGTGAGTGTGTGTGTGTGTGTGTGTGTGTGTGTGTGTGTGTGTACTAAGTAATGGAGAGAGAAACCAACGAGCCTAATTTCTTACCGCAATCTTCACACAGCTGGATGTTTCTCAAATATTTTAAAGTGTTTTGATCATTTAAAAAGATTTAGAGCATTATCTTCCTAGAAATTCTGACAAAGTGGTTCTATCAAATTAGCTGGCTGCTCCAAATTACATATTATGTCATTAATTCCCAATACATATTATATTTTTAAAGGCAATCACCTTAACAACTATTTCATGTAAGAATCATCTAGTCCCAAAATTCCTTGGCAATATATCTTGCGACAGAATCAATATTCTCTCTGCCCTTAAACTTCTGTCTCTGGGATATGCCTCCAAATCAGCGTGACTTAATTAGACCCATAATTCCACATTAATCTTGCAATTAAAATGAAAAGTAATATTGCTCTTTGTGTCTTAATGCAAGCTTCAGGTGTGAGTTTATAGTTGTTAAAAATGGGGCAGAAGAGGAGAAGCGGACTAGCACCGGGCACACACTTCTCCCTTCTGGGTGACAGATGCCGGGGAAGGCGCCGGATGCAGAGGCTGGCTGGAGGCTCAGGGTGAGCAGATGGGTGTCGTCTGAGGGAGCGCCAGTTGGGGGACTGTCCTGGCTGGAGCAGCACCGAGGGCATCTAGCCAGGTGAAGCATGGTCCTGGGAGTGGTCTCCCTAAGAGCGTCACCAGACCCACCTTCCCTGGGTCAGGAGCCAGGACTCCTCGCTGTCCAGCAACCAGGCTGAGCTCAAGACAGGCGAGTGTGTGCCCACACGGAGCCCCTGAGTGCAAGCCCTGTGACAGGACCTCCGTGACCAGCAGGCCTGCCTGGGTGACCATGTGCTGCAGCCATCATCACCACCTTCATGAACTGTGCCTGGGAGGGAGGCGACTGTCCCACTGGGTACTCCACAGGATCTGTTGAAATGAGGATACCGGGTAGGGAAAACAGCAGAGTGAGCCAAGGAGGTGCACAGCCATCCTCAGACATGGGGGACTCGGGGCCGCCCATCCTCAGGTGCAGGGGACTCCAGCCACCCATCCTCAGGCACGAGGACTCGGGGCCGCCCATCCTCAGGTGCAGGGGACTCCAGCCACCCGTCCTCAGGCACGAGGACTCGGGGCTGCCCATCCTCAGGTGCAGGGGACTCCAGCCGCCGTCCTCAGGCACGGGGGACTCAGAGCTGCCCATCGTCCACACAGAGGAGACTCAGGTATCCCATCCATAGGCATGGGGAATTTGGGCCGCCCAACCTCAGGCACAGGGAACACAAAGCCACCCATCCTTGGACTCCTGGGACTCAGCGATGCACATCTTTAGGCATGGGGGAGTTGGGGTCACCTATCTTGAGGCATGGGGGATTCTGGGCTGCACATTCTTGGGTCCCAGGAACTCAGAGCCACCCATCCTCAGGCACAGGGAACCTAGGCTACCTGGCAGGTCCAGGCGTCAGCCTCCCGAGGAGCCCCACGTGACCCATGCTCCTGGCGGTTCCCTGGTCCAGACCTGGGTCCCAGCTTAGTGCTGAGCTCTGTGAGGACAGGGTAGGGCCAACGATGAGTCATGAGAATTCCAAAATATTTTGGCCCCAATCACAAAGTGGCTCGGGGTTGATCAAGTAGAACCAGATGGGAGGAGATGCGGAATGAGGTGGGGAGAACAGCTGTGATCCCACAGGCCCAGAAGTGGCTGTAAGTGCGTGGTGTGCACACACCACATCTCCCTTTGAAATGCTATCCTCCTCCTGAGCTGTCTGCATGGCGAACATCCCATAAACAAGAGTTCTCCCCAATTAGACACCAGGCCATAAAAACATAAAATACGTCCTGGTCCAACCTAGGAGTCCTCCTGTAGGTCCCTGTAAGAAGGAATTCCAAAATATGGTCCCTGGTCTGGGTGGGTCCCAGGGAATGTGGCTGTCTTTCCTCTGCTTGGATCCCAGCCCTGGTCCCTGAGTCTCCCAGGCTAGCGACACTAGCTTCATCACCGTCCCCACTGAAGCCCCGTCCACACCCCTGGAGCTCCCACCAGCACCTAGCTCCCACGCCCTCCTCCCACCCCCTGCCTAGCTGCAGCTTCCCATCTGGTTGCAGAAGCCTGTCTTGATCCATCCACAGGCACCCCTCCCCACGTGTGCAGGGAAGTTCCATCCTAGGTAGGAATAGCTTTCTGGTCATATGTCACATACTAGGGGAAAGTCAGTAGAGGAGGAGGTTCTGCAAGGGGTGGAGGCTGGCCTCCTTGGGGCACCCGGCCCTCCCCAGGCTGCGCTGGGGCCTGAGGCTGCTGGCGGTGTGCCATTTGCTCTTCTAGCTGTCAGCGGATCTGAAGATGGAACAGTGCGCTGCAGAGTCAGCACGTCCTGTAGACCTGGGCACGCCTCCCTGCACCTGATGTCTGCAAATAATAACACATTACACAGAGTCCTAAATAACATATTTCTATCAATTGTAATTGATAGATTTTTACATCCAATATAATCTAAGTTACATAAAAGAAAAGGGTAGTCAACATTTCAAATCGACAATCCAATCCTTAGGAACTTTGAAAACGAGTGAATTTAAGTCAGCATTCAAAATAAGATAACTGGCCTCTCACCGGGATGAGAGGCGTCGGGGCACAGCTGATATCCTCCGCGCCGCTGGTTTTGGACCGGCCTCCTAAGGTGGAAATCAGCCAGCAGAATGTGAAAAGCCAGCACTGTGGCTGCAAACTCTCCGATAGAAGGTCTTGAGCCCAAGGATGGAGTTCCCAGAGAAGGACAGCTCATGAGCGGGCGCCAGGGCTGTCCAGCCCGCCCTCTTCCCTCCCGCCCACACCAGGGCGGACACGGAGACACATTGGGTAGGAGACATTGGGAGGTGTAGCTGTCTGAGGCCCTGCACCTAAAACTGCCCCCCAGGAAGTGGCTGCTGCCTGCTTACACAGCTGCACCTCCACCTGGAGCACACCTGAGCCACCTGCACCAGCGCTCTGCAGGTGTCCCTGAGTGAAAGCTGTGGAGAGGCAGCCACGGGTGAGCGACCTCCTGACCCAGGCTCCTCAGATACGGTGGAAAGGGGACTCAGAGTACATCCCTTCTCAGAGGCAGGAGGCGGGCCCCAGCCAGACCACGCCTGCTCTGCATGTGGCTGCGCCTGGAGCCTTCTGGCCAGGGTCAATGCCCAGTGAGCTGATGGCGGGTTCATTCCTTCCTAGAGAGCTCCACACAGTGGCTTCCCTTCAGCCTCACATCTAGATGCCTGGGGGCACTGGGAAAGGCAGGAGGACGACGCCTGGGGGCGTGGATGGGGTCTCTCATGAGGCCCAGATGGGTGGAAACCCAGAGGCATTTCAGGTTAAAAATGGTGGCATGGGCCGGGACACCAGGAAGCCATGTCTCCCCCACTAGTCCCCGGTGACCTGGGCCCTGAGCACGTCATCTTCCCACATTTTGGCTTTCTGGTCGTGAAGTAGAAGGACGAGCCGAGCCGCATCTTGGGTTGAATCCCACCTTTCCTAGCTGCGTAGCCTGGAGGCCTCACGCTCGCCTCCTGTTTCCTGGTCTTGGAGGGTGGCAATGACAGGCACGAGCCCTCCTCAGGGAAGCACCAGGCACTCCGAGGGTGGGAAGCGCCATTCATATTCAGATGCTCTGTCAGTAGCAATTGAGCCGTGGACTTTGACAGAAACACAGCATAACTGCCGGCTTTCCACTTGCGACTGCCGATTGAAAACATACACACGGAATAGCAACGCAGAGGCCTTTAATATCTTCTGACAAGAGCGATTGCGTAGCAGGAAGTAGTGGAAAGTCAGGCGCAGAGGATGAGGGACGGAGGAGGAGTGGGCAGGCCCAGAAGCCTGTGCGGGTCGGACCCTGCAGAGAGCAAGAAGGAAACTCCAGGAGCATTTGTTTAAGTTGATTTTCACATGGTTCCTTGTGTCTTATGTTTGTGCATAGAAGCATAAGAGATATCTGTAGACACAGATGAATAATATAATACTGGTATAGTTGTAAATGGGTAAGTACAACAGGCCTCGTTCCCTGGACTCACTACTTTAGATTATGAGAGCTTCCATTCACTTCCGGAATTTCTTAAGGTCAAATTTAACAGGGAACCTCTAAATCCAGTGTTGTTCATTTGTAGGCAAGCTTTGACTTCTCTCTTGTGTCAAGGATACAATATTAATCTTTTTCTCAAACGATTTTCAAGTCTGTTCCTAGAACTACGGGATAGGAGACTCAGAAGCCCTGGTCCTCTGGCTCCTTCTCTGGGGACACAAGAGTTGGGACAGGTGTTATAAGGTGCTAACATCAGCAGGGCACGGAAGCATGAGGAGCGTGTCCTCAAGGTCGAGGACGTGTTCAGACTGCCAGGCGCTGCGCAGACATGTGCCCGCGCTTGCTCGGAGGCTGAGGTGGCAATTCTCTTAGGATTGTCTACCCCTTTAATTTCTTGTGTATTGGAGGCTGGGGATATACTAGAAATTACAATGCATAGAAGGTCATGATATCAACAAGGAATAAAGGAAGAAGGGAGAATAAATACAGCTTCCCTGAAGTTCATAACATTGCAGACCACACCAAGGAACGCCAGAGCCATGAAGACCATGAGCCTGAATATCTCAGCCCCAAGGAATACAGCTATGAAGACAGCAGTCCTGTAGACCACAGCAAGGAAAAGCACAGCCATCAAGACTGTAAACCTGAAAATTTCAGCCCCAAAGAATACAGCCATGAAGACAACAGCCGTTAAGACAACAGCAAGGAACAACACAGTCATGAAGACAACAGCCCTGTAGACCACAGCAAGGAACAACACAACCATGAAGACCATGTACCTGAGGACCTCAGCCCCAAGGAATATAGCCATGAAGACAAGAGCCATGAAGACCACATCAAAGAAAAACAGCCATGAAGACAGATAACCTGAGGACCTCAGCCCCAATGAATTCAGCCATGAAGACAACAGCCTTGCAGACCAGAGCAAGGCACAACACAGCCATGAAAGCCACGAACCTGAGGATCTCAGCTGCAAGAAATACAGCCATGAAGACAACAGCCTTGCAGACCACAGCAAGGAACAACAGAATCATGAAGGCCATAAACCAGAGGATCTCAGGCCCAAGGAATACAGCCATGAAGACAAAAGCATTGCTGACCACAGCAAGGAACAACACAGGCATGAAGACCATGAACTAAGGACCTCAGGCCCAAGGAATACAGCCATAAAATCAACAGCCCTAGAGACCACAGCTAGGAAAAATGCAATCATGAAGACCCTAAACCCAAGAATCTCAACCCCAAGGAATACAGCTATGAAGACAACAGCCCTGAAAACTACAGCAAGGAACAACACAGCCATGAAGACTGTGAACCACAGGACCTTAGCCACAATGAATACAGTCATGAAGAGAATAGCCCTGAAAACCACAGCAAGGAACAACACAGTCATGAAGACCATGAACCTAAGGATATCAGCCCCAAGCCATGAAGGCAACACCCTAAAGACCACAGCTAAGAACAATGGAGTCATAAAGTCTATGAACCTGAGGATCTCAGCCCCAAAGATACAGCCTGGAAGACAACAGCCCTGCAGACCACAGCAAGGAACAAGATAGCAATGAAGTCCATGAACCTGAGGATCTTAGCCCCAAGGAATACAGCCATGGAGACAACAGCCCTATAGACCACAGCTAGGAAAAAGACCGTCATTAACTCCATGAACCTGAGGACTTCAGCCCCAAGGAATACAGCCATAATACAACAGCCCTGTAGACAACAGCAAGGAAAAACACAGTCATGAACCAAGAACACAATCAAGATTGTGAACTTGAGGATCTCAGACCCCAAAAATACAGCCATGAAGACAGCATCCCTATAGAACACAACTAGGAACAACTCATTCATGAAGAACATGAACCTGAGGATCAGCCCCAATGAATACAGCCATGAAGACCCTAGGCCTGATGACCAAAGCAAGTAACAACATAGCTATGAAGACCATAAACCTGAGGACCTCAGCCCTGACATATACAGTCATAAAGACAACAGCCGTCCAATCATAGCGAGGAATAACACAGTCATGAAGACCATGGACATAAGGACCTCAGCCCAAGGAATACAACCATGAAGACAACAACATTGCTGACCATAGCAGGGACCAAAAGAGTCATAAATAGGATGAAACTGAGAACCTCAGCCCCAATGAATACAGTCATGAAGACAATAGCCCTGAAAACTGTGCACAGCAAGGAACAATGCAGTATTGAAGACCATGAGCCTGAGGATCTCAGCCCCAAAGAATACAGCCATGAAGACAACAGTCCTGCTGACCATAGCAAGGAACAACACAGCCATGAAGACCGTGAACCTGAGGACCTCACTCCAAGGAATACAGCCCCGAATACCACAGCTAGGAACCACACAGCCATGAAGACCATGAACCTGAGGACCTCGGCCCTAAGGTATATAGCCATGAAGACCACAGCCCTACAGGCCGCAGCCATGATAACCAAACCATGAAGACCACAGTCATGAGGACCATGATCCTGAGGGCTACAGCCAAGAGGACCACAAGTATGAAGACCACAGTCGTGAAGAGCACAAGTATGAAGACCACAGTCATAAAAGCCACAACAATGAACAACCCTAAGGTCTCACTCTAAAGGTTGCAGCCATAAAGATCACAATCATGAGGGTCACAATCATGAGGACCTGGAACCCGAGGGCCAGAGCCATAAGACCATGAATCTGTGGACCACAGCCTTGTAGACATCCCTTTTAGATGTCCCAGTAATAACTGGAGGAGACACTTTGGGACATGACTTGAAACCTGAAATTAGCAGAGAGTCCTCGGTGTCATACTCTATGCACAATGCTCACGTTACCTCATCTGTTCGTGAACAACAAGTAAGACCACTTCACACTTAACTCCCACATCGCCAGTCAATAATGAATCTTCTGGAAATTCTACCTAACAGATTAAAACCACACTGGCCAAAAGTTTCCTCTTGGGATTAATTTATCATACCAAGCTTATCAAAATGGATTCCTTAATAGTCAATAGTCTCATGCAAGAAACAGCCTGGTTGCCCCAAGCTCTGGAGGAGGATAATAGTTTCCACTAGCAATTCTCCCTTCTCAGTTGCTGCCTTTTGTCTCCTTCTAGGCGCTCCAGGGTTAGGCCTGAAATTAGAGAAGGGGTGTGCTGATTGGAAAAAAGCAAAATGTGGGGAATCTGCATGAGTTTGTTCCGGAACATCACAGTCAGCACAAAAGAATTCTTTTCTGTGCGCTGCAAAGGGTTCAAAAAAGCATTCAGAAAAAGACATTGGGAGAGCGCAAGAGGGGTGCGGATTCGGTTCCCCTGGACGTCTATCTGAAGTCCAGAGAGGAAGGTCGGAAAGAACAGCAGAGATGCGGAGAGGAGATGGGATTCTGACACCATCGACAGGGACCCAGCCAGCTGCACTGGTGTTTGTTTGCACCGGGAAAGGACCAGCCCTAAACTGGGTCACTGGGGCATCAGCATGTGGGAGGACCTTGGACCGTGGCTTGTCTGTGAGCCTCCCGTGTCCGTGAGCACCGCCGAGGGCAGTAGGGATGTGTGTGCCCCGTGCATGTGGGCTTTCCTGATTATGGACTCCGTGTGTCTCGGGTGGTTTGCTGTCACGAATGTGTTTCTGTTCATGATGTCTCTTCTCGCACACAGCAGCTGCTGCTCCCACGGCGGCTCACCTGCAGCTGGGAGGGACGCACGGTTGGCATCTCACAACCTCTGCCAAGGCGGAGGTGACTTCTAGAGCGCCTCAGGAGACCATCACTTTCCACAAAGGAGAGCTGCAGGGCCTGGCACGGCGGTGGCAGCATACCCGGTGCTATCGAAGCTGCACATGCGGCGGAGCTGTGCTCCAAGCTCCTGCTGACAGCCTGCTCCCCTCCCAACCTCGGAGCACAGGCGAATCGCTTGATTTCTGTGCATTTAATCTCACTGGAAAACTTCTCAGCACACCATCCAGCCACAAGAGCGGCAGTTAATATTACTCAGATGGCAATAACGGCCAACATTTATGATTCGCTCCCTTTAGTGGCGGGCTCTCCCTTATCTATTAAAACTTCCACAGCAGCCTCCAAAGTGTTATCCTGTCTATGGACCGAGAGGAGTAAAGAATGCAAAGGTCAGTATTTTGCCTCATGTCATTAGAATTACCAACAAGCTCTGAACCCAGGTTCTGCCTGACTCGGAAGCCATGGTTCTGATGTACAGTGCAGATTCACCGGCCCGCTCTCCCCAGCACACACACAGAGGCACACTGGCCCATTCGTAAAGATCCCTATTGTTTCCTGGGATGCCATCCATTATATAGTTTGCATTTCCTATAGATGCAAATAGAGCTAAGATCACTAAGTCTACTCCACGCAAAAGAATTTCAAAGTACATGGTAGAGATGCACGGTGGGTCATTAGGAACAGAATTTCCCTTTGTAAGCCTTTCTAGAAAATGACTCTGTGAGCCTTGGAAATCGGAAATCTGCACCCCTGTCAGCTGACACCACCGCTGTCCTATTTCCAATCCCAGGCTCTGCACGTGCATTCGTACTACCTGGTGCTGTTCTTGGAGCTGGGAGCATGGGCTCCCTGCAGCTTCACCGGCCCTTACACGGGGAAGTGCACGTGTACCATGGAAGAGGCCGTGCCTCTGTCCTCTCAGAATCACTCACTATAGTGGCCATCCCCTGGCATTCAGAATTGCCCTTCCCTGTGGGCGCTGCTCACAGAAGGCAGACGTGGTTCACGTCTATTTGGAACCCCCATTTCTTTATTTGTGTGAGAACAGCTGTCTGTCACCATGGATAATTTCCTGCAATTCCTTTTGTGATCCGAAGGATAGACAGGAAGCCATGTCCACAGCTGCATAGATAACCAGCAGCCAGACCACAGGGACTCTCAACTTCTGTTCTTTGCTGGGACCTTCGGGGCTGGAGAACTGAAAGTCCCCATCCAGGAACCCGTTGGTCCCAGGAACCTGCCCAGCAGGGGAGGTGGCTCCGGTGAATCTGGGGAATAGCAAGTCAGGAGGATGTCTGGAAAGAACATTCCAGCACAGCTGCCCAGGAGCGCTCACGGCGGTGTGCGGCTAATGCATTCATTCACTGAGGCGATAGGATTTATCAGCTTGAAACTGGAAGAACAGGAGGAAGCTTCCATGTCCCATTCTTAACACAGATGTGGAAACCGCACAGGGAGCTCTGGTAGGTGGCTCCTGAGCCGAGGGTGCATTATTAGCAAAGGGAATTGCTGCATGACCTAGAGGTGGGTGTGTCACTCTGTCAACACCACCTCCTCCGCAAGCCCCACTCGGGAAAAATTGAGGCAATGGGTGAGCCAGAGAGACAGCCAGTCGGGGCTCATAGGGGACAAAGCCAGAAGACCACTGTCAGCACCATGTCGGTGAAATGCTCAAGGCCCAGTGGAACCTCAGCTGGGTCAAGTCAGCTCTGCCTTCTGGCCTCGTACTCTTCTGGATTGTTTTATCTTCCCTTAATGTTCCGTGACGCCCACCTGTCTCTTCCTCAGCAAAATACACCCCCAGCATGATCTGTTCTGAACATCACTAAGGGCTGTGTCAAGACAACTGTCACAGTAGGAGCCTCTCCCGAGCCTGCCTGAGCGCAGCCCCCACCCTCCTTCACCTGGGTGCAGGTGTGTGTACAAGGTGGTTACCTTGCCAGACCAGCAGCCACCGAAGGAGGGTCCAGGCTGATTGGCCTTTGTGACTCAGAGGTGCTGTAGAGTTCTGTTCTGCGTGGAAAGGCAGAAACCCAAACACCTAGTAGATGTTGAATAAACGTCACGGGAAAATGAAATAATACATGGATCAAATTTAAATAAAGACCTCTCTTTAAGATCAAGGTACAATTTTCTAGCTCAAATTCACTCTTCTCTCATTTCAAATCACAAAGCCCTGCGTGCTCCTATTCTTTCACCCTGAGATTCTACCCCAGTGGTTTCCCATGAGATGTTTGACAAAAGAACAAAAATATTGATGGCTCTTTTAACTATACAATGGAAAAATCCAAGAATAAGAACATGTCAGGCAAATCATTGTAAATCTACTTGCTGAAATATTTTACAATAATTAGAAATGGTAATACACTCTAGACTCTCAAAAATGTCTTCTAAATTAATGTCAGACAAAACTATAGAAGAAAAATGTACTTAGTGATGGTCTAAAATGTACAAATTATATTCATAGGATTGTTAAGCTAGGTATTAATGAGCATTCATTTTTCCAAATTTCTTATAATGTTTTGTTTCTTTTATAATGTGAACAGATTAATGTTTTTTCTTTTCCTAATTGTTTTGAATTTGCCCTTTATTTTATACAGATTAGACTTTATGATTTCTTTATCATATTTTAAATGTGTCACTGGTAGAATTACAGAAAGCAATAAAATGTCACTAAGGTGAACAGTCAAGAAAACGTCCCAGGAAAATATCAAAATGTGCTGAATTTCAAAGCAGTTTGTGTCACAGAGTTGGTCCCTGTGACTTTGACCACTAAACTTAGGCCATCTCCTGCCTTTTCTCAGAAAGGCCAGAATAAACTCCTTGTATAGAAGCCATAAAACCTGGCTGGTGGGTGGTGTAGGCAGGGAGGATGGATGAGAGGGAGAGACGGGGAGAGGAGATCAATGAAGAGGAACAACTTTGTCTGCAGTGGGTATACCCAGGGTGTCTGACCACAGCCTGCTGCAGAGGTCCCTCCAGGCCTGCCACAGTGACCACTGGGTCTGTTGGTTCAACATTTCAACAAGTGGCACCTTTGGTTTACCTTTCTGAAATGCAGGCCGTGGTGCCCGATGCCGCCCCCACAGGTTTTCAGATCGTAAAACCCACTGGTGAACTCGCAGATGAAGCAGCGAGAGGGGTATCCACAGCAGGTTTCCTGGGGCCGCTCAGCCTGTGCTCCAGTCCTATGCTGCCTGAGCCTTGAGGATCGTGATGGCTGTAGAAGGTGGATGTGGCGCTCAGCTCCTGCAGCCTGCCAAGTCTGCACTCTACCCCTGTTCCTCAGAATTCTCCAGCGAGCAAGGGTCCACCTGCCTCTTAATCCTAAGTCCTGGGGCCTGGGCAGGCCTCCATATGCCCCTGCCAGGGAAGTGTGCTGTCAGGGCTGGCCGCACTCACCAGGCATCCGCAACTGTGCAGAGCGGAAAACCTTCCCTATGCATTCCCCTAACTCCACTCCTTCCCCGGGTATAGCATAGATGTCACAGCTGAAGACTCAACGAGAACTCCAAATATAAAACTTCTCAGAGAAAACCTTTGTGATCTTGGGATAGACACGTATTTCCTACGTAGGTTCTCAAAAGCACCGTTTGCAAAAGGCAGCTTAATGAGTGGGACGTCATCAAAATTAAAACTTTCTGCTCTCTAACAAGCGCCGATAATGAAAATTAGAGAGAAGGAGAGAAAGAAACGGGAACCACAGCCTGTTAGGGAATATTTGAAAATCATATATTTGATGGAAGACTTCCATTCAGAATAAAGAAAGAATTCTCAAAACTCAATTTTAAGGAAACAAATAGCCTAATTCTTCGTGATGGGAAAACTATCTCAATAGGCCCTTGAACAAAGACGATATACAGAGAAGACTCAACATCATTGGTTATTAGGGAAATGCACGTTAACACCACTCGAAATACAACCGCACACCTCAGGAATTGATTAAGATCTGTATAGGTCGGGGTTTACTAGAGTAACAGAACTCACAGGACACAGATAAGGTAAAAGGGGATTTAGCACATCAGCTTAAAGTCCAAAGCAGTGTAGTCCCAAGTTGCCGACTGCACGTGGAGAGCAGCTGGTCGAGCGGTCCAAGAGCTGGAGTCTCAGAATCAGAGCGACCACTAATTCAGTCCCAGTCCAAGACAGAAAGGCCAGGAAACTCTCTGGAGAAACGATGATGAAGGTCCAGTTCCAAGACCTGAAGGCTGGTATCTCAGACGAGAGCAGGCGCACTTTCTTTAGGAAGAACCACGCACACCCTCAGGCGCGACTTGCTCCTTCTTTGACCCAGGTCCTGCGCCTATCAGAACCGCGCTGCCCACATTCAGGACTTCCCCTTCAATCATCTCATCGCCACATCACCTTAGGTGTTTCATGATCCAGTTGAGTTGACAATCCAGACTGACCATCACAGGATCAGAAGACTGATGGTGTCGAGTGTGGCCAAGGACACAGAGCCGCTGAGGCCTGCACACACTGCTGATGGAAAGCGAAGAGCACAGCCCTTCAGAAAGCAATTTGGCAGTGTCTATAAAAGGCAAAAGTGCCCCTATCTATATAACCCAGCTTCTCCACAGACGTTTACCCACAAGAAATGAATATGTGCACACAAAGACATATGCGTAGGTGTTCGTTTCAGCTTCATTTATAATAGCCAAAATACAGAAATTACCCAAATATCCATCAACAAGTGATAAAAAAAAATGGAAGGAGCTCTAGGTATGCACTGCAACATGCACGAATCACAAAGTAATTTTGCTGAGTAACAGAAGCCAACCCAATGAAAACAACGCACACGTTCTAATTCTGTCTCTTCTACTACTACTACTACTACTACTACTACTACTACTACTACTACAGGAAATGTGTTTAAAAGCACAGCTAGGTTAGTGGTTGTTGAGGAATCAGAGGGGACATAGGGATCAAGAGGGGACACAAGTGCATTGGAGGACACGAGCCTGCTCACTGGCGGGACTGTGGTGGAGGCTGCACAGACACTGTGACACATCAACTTGCTAAATTCTACCTTTTAAATATGTGTGATTTATTGAATGTGATTATACCTCAGAAATTCTGCTCTTAAAAGTAGCTTATCTGGTAGAAAAGAAAGGGCCCAACACACAAAAGATGAGGGGATAGGAGGCAATACGGTACCAAGAGATCGGGGAGTCACTGTGTAAACATGGGGCGATGGAGTCTGTGCTCCACAGCCGGGGTCTGCCCTGGCCCCAGCGCCCAGCAGGCTAAGGGCAGGACACCTGGGCGGGGCAGGACAGTGTTTCAAAGTCGTCCTCGGGACCCTGGCTTCTGATGATCTGGTCAGCAGCGGCTGATATCTCATTATTTTTCCACACCCAATGCTCAATTTGCATCGCATATGGTAATAACACCTACTGAGCCGTTTGATAATTTATGAGAGAAACCATGTCGTTTTCTTTGGTTTCCTTCTACTGCGAAGAAGAACAGGTTCAAATGACTAATCTGCATGGAACACAAAATAATGATAACCATCCTAATCAATAATGTATACTAATAGAACCTTTCTTCTCGGTAGCTGAACACATGGAAAATGCTAGCTTCTTGTAGAGGGTGGAGGTGGGGGAGAGGAGAGAGCAACAGAAGTGGGGAGAGGGAAACTCCTCTGGCTCTGGCCCACCCTGGCTGCAGAGCAGCGTGCAGGAGCACACCTCCTCACCTGCACACCTGCTCCCCGCACACCAGCACATTTACATACTTGCACACCTGCTCACCTGCACACCAGCACACTTTCACACATCACACCTGCTCACCTATACACTTTGCACATCTGCTCACCTGCACACCTGCTCACCTGGATACCTGCTCACCTTCTCACCTGCACACCTGCTCATTGGCACAGTTGCACACCTGTTCACCTGCATACCAGCATGTCTCCACACCTGCTCACCTGTACAATCTTCTCACCTCCATACCTGCTCACCTGCACACCAGCACACTTACACACTTGTACACCTGCTCACCTGCACACCAGCACACTTACACACTTGTACACCTGCTCACCTGCACGCCAGCACACTCACACCATCACACCTGCTCACCTACATACTTTGCACATCTGCTCACCTGCACACCTGCTCACCATCACACTTGCGCACCTGTTCTTCTGCACATCTGCTAATCTGCATGCCTGCTCACATGCACACCTGCTCACTAGCACACTTGCACATCTGCTCACCTGCACATCTGCTCACCTGGATATCTTCTCACCTGCACACCTGTACACCTGCTCACTAGCACACTTGCACACCTGTTCACCTGCACACCAGCATGCCTTCACACTTGCTCACCTGTATACCTTCTTACCTTCCCCCTGCACATGTTCTTACCTGCTCACCAGCACACTTGCATACCTGCTCACCTGTACACCTTCTCACCTTTTCACCTGCACACCTGCTCACCTGTACATATGCTAACCTGCTCACTAGAACACCTGCTGGCCTGCACATCTGCTCACCTGCACACCTGCTTACCTGGACACCTTCTCACCTGCACACCTGCTTACCTGCTAACCTGCACACTTGCACACCTGCATGCCGGGAAAGGAAGCAGGCAACTGGCAGGTCAGGAGGCAGCTCCTCTCGTCAAGTTTGGTCTTCATTCAGGCAAATCTAGATTCCATAGGACCACCTGCAAAGCAAGATGCTTCCCACTGAATACCCAGGACAAGGTCAGGCAGACACCGCCGACGAAGGGGACAAACACAGGCCACACACCTGGCCACTGACAGGACAAGGGCGAACAGTGAGGCAAGATGGCTTCATAGCACACCACCCCCCAGCAAACCCGTGCGGCCGGGAGCAGCTCGCAGCTGGGCAGAGTCGGAGCCGGCTGCTCTGAGTGCTGAGGTCTGCTCTCCAGGTCAGAGCAGATACCGAGGGGGCACGTCATTCTCTAGTCTGCCCCGTCATTCGTCCCCCGTTTGTAGGAACATGTTTGACCTTGTCATTCTTTGAAGGAGCCGCCTGTCTAGGGCCTGCCCTGAGGTCATTTGACCTGGCCTTGGTGACTGCTGACTCCGCAGAAGTCACCCAGGGAAAGGGCAGAGTGGGCTCTGCCCACATCCTCCCCTGGGGCCTGGTGCTCCTGTGGCCCTCAGCCTTGAGCAGGGGCACAGCTCACACCATGCCTCAGGTGGGCTGTAGTTACTCTGAATGCCATCCCATCACAGGTGGGATGGGACCCAGGAAACCCCTCTTCCTCCTCCAGCCCCCGTGCCACCCAGCACTGTCAGCAAGTTGCCACTGACTCTCCTCTCTAAGAGCTGACCCTGGTCATCGCTGTCTCCCACTCCTCAGGGGGCAGTACCCTGCTCGTGCAGCCGGACACCCTCTGGGTCCAGGAGCTGGCAGGAGTGGGCTGGGCCCACAGGGCTCCCGCATGGCACGTGTGCTGGACCGTGGTTGGCCAGGTGGTGGCGCTGCTGCCCTGAGGCTCGGGAGGCCACTTCCATGGGCCTCCTCCTGGAGCTAGCTCCCTTAGGGGTGGCCCTCCAGCTCACCTGCAGGGTCTTCTCTTCCACAGCTCCACACCCAGCATGTCCAGGACGCTGCTGAAGTCGACCAAGCACCAGAAGTGGTTGAAATGGAGCAAGCGACCCCGAGATATTCCGTACGTGTCTCAGTCATGGCGTTCCACGCTGCGAGACAGACTCGACAATCCTACCAAAGTCTTGGGAAACTCCGTGGTCACTTAAAATAATGTCTATGGGATTTATTTTTCTAATTATTTTATGACTAAAGTTTTTAAATTTTATAACTGTGCAGAGCTGCACTGAGACTGGTAGAAAGCATCCGGCTCTGCTGGGCTGGATTTAGAAACACACACCATCTACCTGCCTCCCTCACCGTGCGAGCTGATGTCCTCATCTCCCTCCCGCTCCAAGTAAAGGGCCGCTGCACCCCATCCGCGGCTGAGAGTTGCCTACATCTGTTTCCTTCTGCCTGGAGTGCCCCGAACACCTCCTTCCCACCGTAGCTACCACATTTCTTCTTCCACAGTTAAAATGAGTCTCCACCACCAAGCAGACCCATTCCACTAGGATCAGACCTAACAGGTCTTTCCCTCTTCCTTGCTTCTGTTTGCCAACACTGCATGCCTACGAGTTCAATCGTTTCCACTTGGTTCTTGTTTCTTATCAACTGCAGTAAACTGTGAGACCCTGCTATCTGAGCCCCAAATTGACCCTTCTTTCTAGTCCCCTTCTCAATAGAGGTACTGCCACTGAAAATGAAGGCACGGGGAAATTCCCCAAGGACATGGTTTGTCTCTTAGGAGGTAAGAGGACAGTGAGGGGAGGTGAAGACACATCCATGCTCGATACGCACGCGTGGGCTCAAGTTGAGCCAAGATTGCAAGTGCCCTGTAGGCTTCCATCCTCTACGACAGCGCTCCGTGTTGATGACCTGCAGATCACGGGTCCCATTGGTCCCATGCGACGCTCACCAGGCAAAGCAGGCATGAGGATGGCGCACACCGAGCCCTCAGCGACAGCAAATGGTTCAGAGACCCCACGACAGACATGGTGCAATTCGGGAAGTCTGGGAGAGACACTCACAGTGCCCTGTGCCCTGTCTCTGGGCAGGTGAAGGTGGGTACTGGTGGGCAGCTCTTCCCCCGGGGCTGGGCTGAAGTACTACACAGAAGAAACTCTCACTCCAAGCCTGTGGACGCAGCCAGGGTGATGGGTCCCGATGGGCTGCGGCAGATGTGGTGGTGGAGAGGGGTCCTGCAGAGCAGAGGTCCCATCCCTGTCTCTCCAGACAGTCCCAAAGCTGACTGAGGCACAGATGGAGACAGATCCCAGCCCAAGATGCCTAGGGCAGCTCCTGCTTCACCCCCACCAAGACCTGTGCCTCCAGGTCCCCAGCCCACAAAGCCCTCATGCCCAATAATCTACCAAAAGGTACAGTTTTCCCCCTTTCTCTCCCCACCCTAAGGTCTCCCCAACATATACACACACAGAGTCTCCCTTGGAGGAGCCCCAAAGAGCAAGGCGGAGACAACACCCTGCTTCCGTTCCTGTCCCTGCCACTATCCTATGATGTGGCCTTTGGACATCACCCAGACATCCTCAGCTTGTTCCCTCCCCTTCAACACAAGGAGGTGACATCTGCCCTGCCTGCCACCTATGGATGTTACATCCAAAAGACCCTGGGGACAGAACTAAAGTGCCACTCCTGCTGAACCACTGGTACCTGAGCTCTCCTCGTCTGGATTTCACAGGCGTGTTCTTCCCCCTCACCGCTCTGCGTCCGTGTCCTCTGTGACCAGGACTCAAGGATTGGTTGGGAGCCAGAGTGCATATACCAGGAAGAGATGTGGAGTCATGGGAGCCACGATGACCACATGGTCTGTAACAAAGGGGTGTGCCTCCGAAACACCGCTTGTTGGACCGGCGATCCCTGAGGATGTCAGCCAGCTAGAGCTTCACGTGTGTTCTTCAGCAAACTCACCTGCAGCAGGGGCTGAGCAACGTGGCCAGGGAGGAATGAACGGACGCGACAGATGCTGAGAGTGCCGTCCTGGACAGACTCCTCTCTGTGCTTCAGTCTTGAGTCAGCCTTTAATGAACCGACGGCAGGTCCTGCCGGGCCCACAGGGGAGGCTCCGGGCCAGGCGAGCTTTGTCCCTCCAGCAGCATCCCCTGTGCCTGCTGCAGGGCTGACTGACAAGGAGGAGGTCGCTTAGGACCTCACCTGGCTCCAGCTGCCCATCAGAGCTGGTGACCAGGATCAGAAGGACAGCCACAGGACAACCTGGTGCCACAGGAAGCCTGTCCTTCCTCTCTGTGAGAGAGGGAAATAGAGAGGAAGCCCCCCTCTGTCCAGGGGTCTCCAACTTTCCCCACTCCCCTGGGAGGTGGGGATGCAGGATCAGTGACAGGCTCACAAGGTTCGCAGGCAGCCTTGGCTACTTGTGAGGCCCTCCCACCTAGTGTGACCCTGTTTCAAAATAAAGAATTAAAAATAGGGCTGGGGATGTAGCTTGGATGTAGCATGCCCCTGGGTTTAATCCCCAGTACTGAAAAAAAAAAAAAGTGACAGGACAGGCTCAAGACAGGTTTACTTGTGATGACTGGATCAACTATATTTGTGATCAATTTTTTTTTTGGTGGTACCGGGGATTGAACCCAGGGGCATTCTATCTCCGGGCTATACCCTCAGCCCTATTTTTTATTCTTTATTTTGAAACAGGGTGTCACTAAGTTGCAGAGGGCCTCACTAAGTAGCTGAGGCTGGCGGCGAGCCCGGATCCTCCGGTCTCAGCCTCCCAAGTACTGGGATTACAAGCGTGTGCCACCACGCCCGGCTGGTTTGTGATCAATTTTAAAACTTGGCCTCATGAAGTAATAGGCTGGCATTTGTGCCTTAGAGAGTTGCTATCTATACCCTTAATTCTATACCTTATTTCTATATCTATACCCTGATTTCTGCTTTTTTTTTTTAGTTCATAAAATTGTGTAGACTCATTACAAAGACTCAGACACAGAGACACCATCACAAACAACCCCAATAAGAAAATAAGGAATAAGCTGGGCGTCGTGGCGCACGCCTGTGATCCCAGTGCTTGGGAGGCTGAGGCAGAAGGATCACAGGTTCACGGCTGGCCTCAGCAACTAGATGAGGCCCTCAGCAACTTAGTGAGACCCTGTTTCATTATAAAGAATAGTAAATAGCACTGGGGGTGTAGCACAGAGGTAGAATGACCCTAGGTTCAATCCCCAGTACTGCAAAAAGAAAAAAATAAAATCAGACCCCCCTGGCCCTATTTTTTATACTTTATTTTGAAACCAGGTCTCATGAAGTTGTGGAGGGCCTCACTAAGCAGAGAGAGAGAGAGAGACAGGGAGAGAGACAGGGAGAGAGAGAGAAAGAGCTGAGGCTGGCCGCGAACCCGGATCCTCCGGTATCCACCTCCCAAAGTACTGGGATTACAAGCGTGTGCTACCACGCCCGGTTAAAAAAAATTTTTTTAAAGAAAATGAGGAATAATGCGAAACCCTCCTCAAATTCCTGCCTGTGTGCGGAGAGACAAGGACAGGCTCAGAGGACTCCTGTGTATAGTCTCTGTGAAGAGCTGCAGATTCACGCTTCCCACATCCACATGCAGGCACCAGTGCACATGTGTGCACGTGTATGCATGTGTGTGTGCATGCGTGTTTCTAAAAGTTCCATATGAACTCCATTTTAGAGTGCACTTCCAGTCGAGCCCTGAAGGAGGAGAGGACATTGGAAACATGGAGGCATGCACTTGTCATATCAGAACCACACGGAGCTGTGGCCACCAGAAGTCATGATTTCTTCTCATAGGACCAAAGCTTAGGGGGCTCAGGTCGCCTGCACAGGATCCGGAACCCAGGTTAGACTCAGACCCCGGCGTGCTGGGTGCAAGTTCACGTATGAGCAAATGCTGAGAGATGGGGAGTGGATGTGTTTGCCCTTCCTAGAGGGGAAACGAGGCCTGAACCTGGCAATGGGGCAATAAGAGGGCGAGCAGCTGATGAGGGAAGCAGCATCCAGCGCCTGGGCTTCTGGGACACAGACTGAGAGATTTATACATGGCTCTGAAGCTGACATAACCACAGAAAGCTTCAGGACACAGCCATGCTGTGATCGGAATTGTTCTTCAAGGTCAGTCTGGTGGGTACCTGAGGAGCAGGGATAGGGAGGGGCAGAGAGCAAGAAGGGTGGGTGCAGAGGGCAGCACCCAGCAGGATGCCAGCTCCCTGTGCTGAACGCCAAATGCCAAGAAAAACAAACACCAAACTTCCTTCTTGTCTTCTTGTTTAGAGCAGAGTCAGTGAGCTTGGGATGTTGCATGAGGGTTCTCTGCTAGGAAAGGTTAAATGCCACGAAGTTCATTTCACCAGGAAAGTCTCTTGAGAGCTGCTGTGTGCGCTGGAGCCAACGGCCCCAGGTCTCCCTGACTTGCGCCGCAGTGGGCCGACTCCAGGCCTCCCGCACAGCACTCCTCTAGTTCATCCCCATGGAGACTGTGAAGAATGGTCAACGTGTAGACATGGCTTTTCCCTGGAAGATTTAACATACGATTGCTTGAAGCACACACATACAAATACCTTCGTGTCTTTTGGTCCAGGAAGTCACATTCCGAAGGTGGGGTCAGGATGACAGACGAGAATCCTGATGCTTATTCTTTCAGTTACCTGTCGCTTCTTCCCATTGAGGTCAGGTGAAGAAATGCAGAAGGGAGGGTCAAGGTAAGCAGTGTGGAGCCCCCTGGGGAAACTTGCTGAGCAGCCCACCTTGGAAAGTGGCCACAACCCCGTGGGAGATGCTGTGAATTTGCCCCATGTGAGTGAGTCTGACCCAGCTGCCTTTTCAGAAGATAAATACTCTAGAGGCTTAAGACAGCTAATGGAAACTTTCCAAAGATAAACCTAGAGATGTCTGCATCACACACACACACACACACACACACACACACACACACACGTAAATTTGTTCCTGAACCTGTGCCTGCCTTTTCACGAGGTGCCTGGTGCCCAAGACCACTGTTCCCATAAACCTGCCTTTGTGGGCACCAGCCACCTCATCTCTCCTGGACACAAGGTCACAGCCAAGCTGGTAGGGTTGGGGTGGCCATCGGTTGACCCCAGAGGTGGCCAAGGCTTCAGACACAGCGAATGCTCTGGGTGAGAAAAAAAGACCAAGAGGGGGTGGGATTTGCAGCAGCGCTGCCAGTCAGCTGGCCTCTCTCCTCCACACTGGGCAGCGTAAGGCCTCTGAATGCAGAAAAGAGTCGCCACTCCAACTCGGGCTCCCCTGACAAGTTAGTTGCCCATGAGGGGAGGAGGTGGACTGCAAATATGTTCCATGTAAAAAAATCAAAGATTTGCCAGGCGTGGTGGTGCACGCTTGTAATCCCAGTACTTAGGAGGCTGAGACCAGAGGATCCGGGTTCGCGGCCAGCCTCAGCTACTTAGTGAAGCCCTCCGCAACTTAGTGAGACCCTGTTTCAAAATAAAGAATAAAAAATAGGGCTGGGGATGTAGCTCGGAGGTAGAATGCCCCTGGGTTCAATCCCCAGTACTGCAAAATAAAAAAAAAAATTGAAGATTTGATTAAGCTTAGAAAGAGATGACAAAATTCAGAGGGGCTCAAGTTTGTTCCCCCATTGGAGTCAAACTCCTCTAGAGAAACAGCCCCCCTATCTACCCCTAGGGGATTTTTCTAAAGAGCCCTGTGACCATTTGCTCTTGTAATTTCTGATCTGAGACTTTACTCCTAAATTATTCTGCAAACCCCTCTGCACTACTCAAATCAAACACATACACACACACACACACACACACACACACACACACGCAAAACCCTCTACATAAAAATGTGCTTCCCAAGGCACGATTTTCTATCAAAAGTATCTGCAGCACATTAAACCGCTCCCAGCAGCTAAGTCCTGATCCAGCACAATAAAAGCGTTTTTGTTAAAGTTCTCGAGTCTCACTTTGAACGTCTTCCCTTTTGTTGATTGAAGCCATATTTCTGGTGTCATCTTAATAGTTTTTGTGCGCGTTTTCATTATCTATTAAACTTGTAGTTTGATTATAGGTATAAATGAATAATTTTTCTGTCATTTACATTCTAAAAGAAACGCATTCATGAAATAGTGCACAATCCGACTCCACCACAAATTCTCTTCCGCGACAGTCACTTGGTCAGATCACAAAGGCTGAATGTCAAATGATTATTTCTGGCATTCACTCATCAGCGCCTCCCAAAAAAGTCTACCTTGAGATGCGATTCTCCGATGCTCACACCAGAAATAATTGCCGCGCCGTTCCCTGGCTAATGGAGGCTTTCCTTTGTTCGTTGGCAGTACATTCAGGCAGATGTGGGCACCAGTCTCAAGATCACAGACGTGCTTTCACTGAGCTGGGTGCATAGCCTGACTCCAAAGCCTGAGAACTCAGCAGTTGAAAACCTTTGGGGCTCCCCGTCTCCATTAAGCAATGCTCTTGCAAGCGCCCCAACGCTGGGTGCCCTGGACGACCAGGACCCAAGTGGCCTCGCTGGCAGCTGGACTCAAGGCCCATGTTGCACAGAGCACCCCAGGCACCGTCCCTCACTGGAAGACAGGCTGCCTCCACAGCATAGGCAGAGAGCTTGGGGTTTTAGGGAGCGCCTGGCCCTTCAGATTCTTTCTCTTTCCCACTTTCTACATGAATTTGAATGTACTCGATTGTGATCACTTAGATGCAAAACCTCGAGTACACCCTGAAAAACAGGGAATTAAACTCCCTTTTCTTTTATTGATATAGGTCTACCCCCTACACATACCATAGAGACCTGATGTAAAATAATAACTAAGATGATAAATAAAAATGCTATCTTTTTAGTTGGACATAGTGGTACATGCCTGTAATCCTAGTACTTGGGAGGCTGAGACAGGAGGATCTCAGGTTCGAGGGCAGCCTCAGCAACTTAGCAAGGCCCTCAGCAACTTAGTGAGACCCTGTTTCAAAATAAAAAATAAAATGGGGCTGGAAGTGTAGCTGGGAGGTAGAACGCCCCTGGGTTCAATTCCCAGTACCACACACACACACACACAAAAAAAAAATACAAATTTTTTTTGTAGTTTACATGAAAGTCCCAGGAAACATTAGAGGCAGTTTAGAGGCAAGGATCACTTTCCTATCAAAGGCCGTCCCTGTGCCCGGCATCTACCCCAACCCCACACTGACCGTGGAGAGGTGTTCTCGCTTAGCCAGGCGCCTGGGCATGGTTCAGGAGCAAGGACAGCAGCTCACCACCCAGGGCAAGGCGGAAGGTCCTCCCTGGGGTAAACTAACCCGAAGGCTAGGGATTTACACTCCGAAGACCACGGCCGCAGGCACTGGAATCCTCTCCTTCCAAACCCCATATGGTCTGCAAATACGGAGCAGCTAGGTTCTGCTACTGGCTCCCCAAGTCCCTCCACCACAGGAAGGGGCCTGGTCCTGCCTACTGCTGTGGTCCGTTTATCAGCGCTAGAATTGGACATTAATTAGCACTTTATTTGCTGTGTGCTCCTTTTTCTGCAAATATCTCCTCTGGGGCCATGACAGCCATTTCCTGCCCTTTCATCTCTCCCCCACACATAATTGAACCATTAGCCCTGTACCTGCAGTCTCTGAATAGAGGCCGGGCCAGTGCGACGAAGGCTTTAAAGGGACACTCTGTGTGCCTCTCTCTGATCACAGCACGAGGGAAGAGCTTGGCCGCCTGCGTTCTGAAGCAAAGGATGAAGCAAGCAATCTTGCATGGTGCACGCATCTAAGCCAGGGAAGCTCAAGGGTTTTCAGTTTTAAATGTGGAAGAATGAGATTACTCGTAGTTAAGTAATAATATGCCGGGCGTGGTGGCGAACGCTTGTAATCCCAGTACTTGGGAGGTTGAGACAGGAGGATCACAGGTTCGAGGACAGCCTCAGCAAGTAGTGAGATTCTCATCAACCCAGTGAGACTCTCATCAACCTAGCGAGACCCTGTTTCCAAATAAAAATAAAGTAGTGCTAGGGGGGTAGCTCAGAGGTAGAATGCCCCTGTGTTCCATCCCCAGTACCACAAAAAATAATAGTTAAATAGCAAATAGCATGAATGAAGCGTTTCCTGGGTTCAGGCACCATTGTACACATGCGTCCCCTGCTCACGGCAGCCCACCCTGGCTGCTTCCAGGAGACAGACACAGTGTGGGGTGGACAACCCATCTCAGGATCAGACAGCTGGAGAAGGAGAAGCTGTCATGTGGACCCAAGGATCTGCCGCACAGCCACACTGACCGACCTCACAGGGACTGGCGCCTAGGGAGAGTGGGGCACCACTCCAGTGGCTAGTTACAGACATCATGAGGGTGGAGCTCCTCTGCAGACAGCCGCAGCGAATGGGCTTGCAGGATAGGGAGGAGAACAGCCAATAGGGGATGCTCCAGAGTGAAGGCAGATGTCTTTGGGGGTGCCGTGCAGCTTCGGGGTCCCCATGCTCTGGAGAACTGAGAGCAGAGAGGGGCCCGTGCGGCGTTGACTTGGTTCGAGGTCACATTCAAGCTGTCACATGCTTGAGCCGCATCCAGGAGCATCACACAGGTGGCAGCCTCCAGCCACACGAGTCAATCCACAGATGTTCACTGCAGTTCTATTAACTTATTAAACCAACTATGAAACCCGGCACGGGATTATCCCTCCCGACTCTGAAGATGCCCAACTCAGATGTAAGAAGCACGGCAGAAATAGAACAAAATGTGCACCTTGCCTTTTTTTCTCCTGCGTTCTCACCCTGGAAAAATCTTGGAGGAATTTCCGTGGGAGACTGCTGATAATTGTGGTGCTCAACTGTGTCAGGTTGCAGGGACCCTTGCTTGCTGGAGACAGCCTGCTCTCGCCCATTGTATTAACAGTTATTATTTCTTTTTTTTTTTTTTTTTTGCGGTACCAGGGATTGAACCCAGGGGCGTTCTACCTCCGTGCTATACCCCTGGTCCTATTTTTTCTTATACTTTATTTTGAAACCGGATCTCACAAAGTTGTGGAGGGCCTCACTAAGTACAGAGAGAGAGACAGACAGACAGACAGACAGACAGAGAGACAGAGAGACAGAGAGAGACAGAGCTGAGGCTGGCCGCGAACCCAGATCCTCCAGTCTCCGCCTCCCAAAGTACTGGGATTAAAAGCGTGCGCCACCACGCCGGCTGTATTAGCAGTTATTATTTCAACATGGACCCCGCCACAGTGCAGGATGCGGGGTTTATGCGGTGTCTCTGTCTCCTTAGGGAAGTAGGAGACTCTGGTGGGACGTTTTTCTTCCAATCGCAGGAAACGCCCCACGTGCAAAGCCAATGGGTTGAGGCTTCACAGATTTCCTCATCTAATACGGTTCTGCCTGGGAAAGCTGAACCCGTTGTGTACTCACACACAAGTGGCAAACACGCATTTAGAGCCCAGGGACACGCGATCTGCGTTTTCGGTTCCCAGCCTCTACTTTATCTTTCAGTTGACAAGATGCTCCTTACAATCAGAGAAAGGGCGGACGCTGTGGAGACAGCATGCCTGTGGGGTCCCCGGGATGATCCTCTGCTGGCAGAGCCCACACCTACTCCAGGAAGTCAGCCCCAGGGCTGTGTCCCCAGGCCAGTAATGATGGACAGCATTGAGGTGACTCTGGTGTTTGACCGAGCCATGGGTGTAGGCACAATCCTCCACAGAGCCGTGGGTGTAGACAGGGTGCTCTGCGGAGCCATGGGTATAGACAGGGTGCTCCACAGAATCATGAGTAATGACAGGGTGTACCACAGAGCCGTGCGTGTAGAAAGGGTGCTCCACAGAGCCATGGGTGTAGACAGGGTGCTCCACAGAGCCATGGGTGTAGACAGGGTGCTCCACAGAGCCGTGGGTGTAGACAGGGTGCTCCACAGAGCCATGGGTGTAGACAGGGTGCTCCACAGAGCCATGAGTATAGACAGGGTGCTCCACAGAGCCATGAGTATAGACAGGGTGCTCCATAGAGCTGTGGGTATAGACAGGGTGCTCCACAGGGATGTGGGTGTAGACAGGGTGCTCCACAGAGCTGTGGGTATAGACAGGGTGCTCCAGAGTGGTAGGTGTAGACCCTACTCCCCACAGAGTTGTGGGTGTAGACAAGGTGCTCCACGAAGCCGTGGGTATAGGCTCTGCTCCTCACAGAGCCACAGGTATAGACAGGGTGCTCCACAAAGCCGTGGGTGTAGGCACAGCTCCCCACAGAGCCGTGGGTGTAGACAGGGTGCCCCACAAAGCCGTGGGTATAGGCACAGCTCCCCACAGAGCCGTGGGTGTAGACAAGGTGCTCCACAAAGCCGTGGGTATAGGCTCTGCTCCTCACAGAGCCACAGGTATAGACACGGTGCTCCACGAAGCCGTGGGTGTAGGCACAGCTCCCCACAGAGCCGTGGGTGTAGACAGGGTGCCCCACAAGGCCGTGGGTATAGGCACTGCCCCCCATAGAGCCACGAGTATAAGGCCACAGCCAGTCCGTTGAGGCGGGGCTGCTGGCCCTCTCCCATTGCCACCGCCGTGGCAGAGGCTGGCCTCGCCCTGGACAAAGCCCTTCTTTCCTCCCTGTGCGTTGTGAAGGAGTTCTACAGCCAGCTGCCACCGGCCTCACTGGACTCCTCACCCCATCTCTTCCCCTGGAGACCCCAGGCTGGAGCCACTGGACATCAGCCCAGCCCCTCTGCCGGCCACCCCTCCAGGTAGAGGGCCTCACTGAAGCAGGGTGCCCATCGGAGTGGACTCGTGGTAGAGGCAACGGGAAAGTCCGCGCCCACGCGTGGGTCGGGGCTCACACTAGAGAAGGAAGCACCAAGCCGGGCGGCATGGTGGTGCACACTTGTAATCCCAGTACTTGGGAGGCTGAGACTGGAGGATATGGGTTCACGGCCAGCCTCAGCTACTTAGTGAGGCCTTTCGCAACTTAGTGAGACCCTGTTTCAAAATAAAGAATAAAAAATCGGGCTCAGGGTGTAGCTTGGTGGTAGAATGCCCCAGGGTCCAATCCCCAGTGCCAAAAAATAAAATAAAAAAAAAGAAGGAAGCAGACTCTGTGCACATCCCTTCAAAACAGCCCCGAGGCCTTTTGTGCTAATGATGTGTGACTTAGAAGGACAGGCTGACAGGACGGTGCTGCCCAGCCAGGCCCAGGAGTGGCTCCACACTGCCACTGGGCCGACCCAAGAGGGTCTTCACCTGTCCCCTACCACGGGCTCGGGGAGACCTGGGGGGACCTCAGGATGCCCATCTGTGGGTCTCAGGCAACCTTGAGAAATGGGCTTCCTCTTTAGATCCTGTGTTTCCTACGGCTGCCGTAATATGCAACCACTAACGGGAAAGGGGAGACTTCACCAAAATGTGTTCTCTTACAGTTTTGGAGGCCGGAAGTCTAAAGTGCAGATGTCCGTAGGGCTGTGCCCCCCTGGGGGGCCCTAGGGTAGGATCCTCCTGCCTCCCCCAGCTCCCGGGGCTCCAGGTCTTTACACCATCTCTCTGTGCTACTGGGGCCTCTCCTTTTCTTATAAGAACATCTGTCATTAGACTGTACCCACCCTAAATCCAGGATAATGTCATCCTGGGATTCTTAACTAGTTTGATCTGCAAAAACCTTCTTTCCCAGTAAGTCGTATTCGTACACTCAGGGTGGACATGAACTTGAGGGGTGCTGCTCACCCTCGCAAGTAGTAAAGGCAGGCCCTGTCTCCAGGGAGGGCGTCTGAGCTCGGCTTTCTCCCCCACCTCTGCCTGCCAGTCTCTGATTCTCTCCTCCAGAGCCAAACTCTCCATTATCTTACTTAACGCCCATGGTGACCCAGAGGAAGGTAGAGCGGCTCTCACTAGATAAAGCAGAAACCTGGGTTTGGAGAAGCCGAGCTGCTGGTGAGCAGCCGGGCAGGGGTCGCGCTGGACTTCATCCTGCACAACCAGCAGTCCCCGGGCGCAGAGATGCCAGCGGCCACCTGGGGAGTGGGTCCTATGGCTGGAAAGACGGGGCTGAGAACAGCAGGCCCAGCACCCTCTGGGCCCCCGGGAGGATGTCCGTCACCGGGTTGGAGTGTGCACACCCTAACAACGGCCCAGGAGGCACATGGATCGAGCCTGAGAAACTGTACTTCCTAGCAGGGTGTTTGAAAATACCGCAGCCTGATATGGCTAATGAATTTCACAATCGAAAGCTAAAGTGAATTAGCTGCAGCAGATGTTTTTACTCTGGGAACTACCAGACCTTTCGGGCCATTCGTTTATCCTCCGAGGGGATAAATCTCTCCCCTCCATTCTGTGTTGTCATCGAACCATCGCACAACTTTATCAGACTTTTTATTCCTGAAACTGAATTAATTTTCTGCAAGGAGGTTTTTGTGTGGCTCTTTAATCACATTTACTGGGGAACATGTGTACTGTAGGCTGGAGAGCCGATTATGGCTTCCAGAAAGGCCACTTTCAAAGGGGGATCGCCCTCTCTCCCAAGGCTGCCGTCTGAAGGTCCCCGGGTTTTGTGAAGAGGAAAAAATTAATTACTATTTTAATAACGAAGCCAAGCCTGCTGAAAATCCTCTTAGAGAGTAGCTGGGTGATGTAATGGCTAGCAGGGGGGATATTGAAAACACTGACCACACAGCCTGGCCCTCGCCTTTCCATTCATTCTCTGTAAGATGATACGGGCCACTGGGTCACACATTAGGGAATTAAAAATATAATAACAACACTGTTTTTTTCCTGGGAAGGGGAAGAGTTGTGATCCTGAGAGCGGGCTGGTGGGATCTGCGCCTGCCTGGGTCTCCGTCTTTGCCCAGGAGAGGTGGTGGTACCCTGGCTCTGGAGTGGCTCACAAAGCCCCTGCCTGGGCGCTCAGGGCCGCAGACTGGGCACCTGGCACAGAGAAGGATGGGGCTGTGAGCAGCACTGAGATGCAGGTTGGGGTACACCTCGCGTGGCTTGTGAGTTTGCTCGTTTCCACAGCACACACAGGATAGGGGCATGTCTCCGACCACTAGTCCCGCAAGACATCTCCTCTCTGGCTTCTAGAGAAAAAGTTAGGCTTTTGGTTTTTGTTCATTTTCTGTGTGTGTGTGTGTGTGTGTGTGAGAGAGAGAGAGAGAGAGAGAGAGAGAGAGAGAGAGAGAAAGAGACTGGGGATTGAACCAGGGACTCTCTACCTCTGAGCTATAGCCCCAGTCCTTTTTACTATTATTGTCACTTTAATATTTTTGTGTGTGTAGTACTGGGGATGGGACCTAGGGGCATTCTACCTCTGAGCTATACCCCCAGCCTGATTTTATTCTTTTATTTTGATAGGGTCTCACTAAGTTGCTAAGGCTGGCTGCTGGGCATAGTGACACACGTTTGTCGTGCCAGTTATTTTAATTTTGGAACAGTGTCTCTCTAAGTTACTGCATGCTGTCCTCAAACCTACCATCCTCCTGTCTCAGCCTCCCAAGTACTTGGGCTAAGGTGTGCACTACCACGCCCGGCTTTTTTGTTGGTTTTCGTGGGTTCTGTTTCTGCTGTAAGTTAAAGGTTTAGCTCCAACTCTTGCTAGGGCTCCACTCTCTCCCTCTACCACAGTGTCTGCCTACCAGGGGAGAAGCTTGGGCAAGGAGGCGGCGTGGTCTCAGGCTGGTGGCAGCTCTGGCCCCCAACGTGATGGGGTGAAACTTAAACGAAGATAATGAAAAGACAAATTCCCGTGGTCACCATCGGACACCACCCGTCTCCAACCTGTTGCTCGCCATGCACCCAATTCCTCCATTGTTTTGTTTTCTCCTCTGTCTTTCCATAGATCTCCTCTCCCGCTTCCTCTCTCTTTTCTGCCTCTAGATCTTCATGAAGTACTCCCCTGCACTGTGTTCAATCCACACTCAGGACAGGCGAGTCGCCCAACCCACAGCCCCAGAAAGACACCACAGAGCTGCCTCAGGATGCATGGGAGGCCCAGCCTCGTCCTATTCCGATTTCAACCCATCCAAGACACTGGCAGAGGGCAGGGGTAGGGGAACCCATAAAAGAAATAAAAATCCAGTGAAAGACTGTAGAAAGAATGTTCAGATCCATGGTAAGTGACAGATAATATGACACCGTCAAGGGCTGGATCTCCTGTGACCCTGCCTAATCATAGGAAATCAAAAGTGGGTAAACAGGAGTTCACACACACTGGAAATGCTTCACGGAGAACCCATGAAGAGTCACCAGCCCCCTCGAGAGAGCACCGTCCCGGACAGAGACGCCCGTGTGAAGCAGCTGTGCGTACTGGACGCTGGGGACATCAGAGCCATGGTTATTCTCACTGGGCCCAGGGACAATCTGCAGCGGCCTGAGGCAGGGAGGACGGTGACCCACCCAAGGGCAGCTCACGTCTCTCCGCCCCACCCTGTCATCCACGTGGCCTTCGCGATGGCCAGCGAACCAGCTCAGACACAGTTAACTTGCTTTTGAATGCAGAAGCCAGAGGTAAATGGCTAAAAGGAGATACGCTAGTGAGGAGTAGAGCGAGGAACCATGGGCACAGCTGGCCGGGGAACTGAGGCCGAGCCGAGGGACGCTGGAGCAGGCGGAGCGTCAGGAAGGGGACAGAGCAGAGGGCACCATCCCCACACACTTGCTGGAGAAGCCCGGATGGCAGGACCAGCAGCAGCTTTACCTGCCGTCTTCCCCATGCGTGAAAACGGCTCCCCAGCTCAGAGCTCCTCCCCCAAATATGGAGGATGCCCAGCGCCTACAGACTCCCACGGCTCCAAGACCAGTCTCCCTGGTGACAAGTGTGACATCACTGCCATTATCTGAGCAAGTTCTGATGCAAGAGAATTGAGCTACATGTCACGCGGAGAGATCAGCGCCTCACCGGATGTGTACCCAAAACCAGATCAGAAGAAAGGGCCGCTATCGCGGTGTTCCCTACCACCTGTTGTAAGTTACTGCTGCTGGGGCTCATGTCTTCCCAGGTTAAATAGTGGAATAAAGTGTAACATACGTTTGAGAACAAAACTCTGTAGCCAAGATCCTCCCGCTGTGGCCCACAGCACCTCAGGTCTCGCTCTCTCGGCCTCTTTGGAATGTCCTGTGGCGTTTGAAGTCTATCTTCTTCCAAAGTTGAGGTCAGCATGGGGCTGCCGGCTGCTGGAGACCCCTCGCTGTTATTTCAGCTCCCCAGAGAGGCCAACCAGGTCCCGGAGGACAGTTCACCCCCAGGAGCATCACGGGCCCTGAGAACCACCCCATGAGAGGCAGACCCGTGCAGCTGGGCGCCCATCCTCCCTCCCACCCTGGCCTCAGCCCTCACTCGCCTCTCCTGCCACTTCCCGCAAGGTGAAAATGCAGGAGCGTGTCCCCGAGCTGCGTGCTGAGTGAGCGCTGCACACGGGAGGGTCTGGGAGAAGGGCAGGCCGGGAGTGGGAGACAGGCAGAGACAAAGAGACTTCAACCCCCAACAAAGGTTTGGCTTCCTTTCAGGTGGTGAAACCACGTGACAGCCCGCGGAAGCCCCTGCCCATGCCCCAGCACGTTCCCACCCACTTGGCATAAATGAAGCATGGCGACCCCGTGAGGACATTTCAGAAAACTCTCCTTCCTCCCAGGTCTTCCTGGGTTGAAGACCCCACTCGGTCTTTGCAGGGGGCAAGTCAGCGAGGTCCCAGAGGCTGGCCCCCCACCCAGCACACCTGAGGACAGCAAGACCCGGCAAGGTCAGAGAAGAGCCCGAATCATCACGGGCACTGAAGAGAGGTCTTCACACCCAGCCCAGGAGCCACGAAGGAAAGGGCAGCCGCCCTGCCTGCCCCACGCCCCACTCTTCTCCCTGTGGCCCCGCTGTTGAAGCTCATCAATGTCCAGGTGAGTAAGAGTATGTATACGTCCAACCCACTAATGGCGGAACAGTGATGGCAGCTAACGCCCACGGCATGCCTGCTACACATTTGATACACACCTGATGAACACCTGATACACACCTGATGCGCATGCCCCATGCCCTCACGTTAGCACTTAACTCCACGGCGCCCTCCGTGGTGGATGATGAGGCTCATTCCCTCGGATGGTCAGAGCTCCAGGGCTGAAGGGGAGAAGCAAACACAAGCTCCCATGGTGGGCGAACGTGAGGGGAGGCAGAGGCTGACCCCGGTGGCTGCGAGCAGCCTAACCAGGTCGCACACCACCGCCACAGCCCCGCCCTGCTGGCCACTGCTGGGGTACTGCACATGAACTAAGAATGACTTTTACATGTTTAAATGGATGGAAAATGAAGAGAAGAGTGTTTCAGGGCACACTTAGATGAGTTCAAATCCAGTCCTGCAAATGAAGCTTAGCCGGTGTGCAGCCATATGCTGTTTCTGCTTCCCCAGCCCAGCTGCTCCCACAGAGACCGTCGGTGGCAGTCAGCTTTCCTTCACGGGGACAAAATACCTGAGAGTCAACTTGGTGGAGGAAAGGTGGATTTGGCTCATGTTTCAGCAGTTTCAGTCCATGGTCAACAGATTCCTCTGCTTCCAGGCCTGTGGGGAGGCAGAACCTCATGGCAGAAGGGTGTAGAAAAGCAAAGCTGCTCACCACGAAGGGCCAGGAAGCAGAGAGAAGACGGGACAACACAGAATCCCCAAGGGCACACCCCCAGTGACCTGCTTCCTCCAACAGGCCCCGCCTCCCACGGTTTCCACACCTCCCGATAGTCTGCTCGATTATGAATTTGTCAATGGATGAACCACTGACCAGATCCTCATGACCCACTCCCTTCTCAAAAGCCCTACCTCTGAACACTGCCACATTGGGGACCAAGCCTTCGACACAGGAGCCTTGGGGGACACCCCGGATCCAAGCCCTGACACCCCCTGACCAGCCAAGTCCAAACTCTTTCATAGCTGGTACTGGGCAGAAAGGGTTTGCGGGTCTCCTGCTGAACCACTGTGCTGTGTACCCCACGTGCATTCAAACCTCGGAGTTAGACTACTGGGCTTGTTTTATAAACTTGAACCTGAAGCCCATCGTCCCAAACCCTGAGACCTGAGCTGCAAAGTTTGCCAAACGAGCCACGAAGAATGCCGTGCAGGTAATTCTTCCAGGTGGACGTGCAAACTCTGCTCAACCACTTTGTCTTCAAAGCCAATAAGAACTTCTTGACTCCACTGAATGGAGACAGAACGTATCAGACTAACAAATGGGGAAGTTTTATTAGCTGTTTATAACCTGTATTTTTTTTCTAAATTGCTGGAGTTAGCATAAAAGAGACATGTCATATTGATGTGAAGGCTCCCAGTTAGGATTATGAATTCCGTGACAGCACAATTGCCTTGATATCAATATGTTTTTTCATGAATTGCAAAGAAAAGCAGGTGTATAAAAATAAAACTCACATAAAATATAAATTATCATTGTGCGAATTAATTCCATACCCTCGGGACACAATAGCTCACGCACTTTATATTTGCAAAAATGTTTGTGAGTTACTTTTTGAGATTTATTTATTTATTTCTATTTATTTATCATTTCCTCTCCTCACCGAGGGATCTCCGAGCTAGGCATCTGATTTCCATAGCCATCCCTGGGGACAATAGCCATAAACTGCCTGCGCAGTAACCTTCATGTCCCAGATAATGCGATGCAGAGCGTGCCACCCAGAGCCACGCAAGGTGCCTCCAGCCTTCTCCTGAGCAGGGTTTAAAGGGAAGAGAGGGAGCAAATGTCTCCCTTGCCCCAGTGAGCACCTCAGCAATGAGACAGATGCATGGAAAGCTGAGACTGAGGAAGCAGGCTAGCCCACTTGCTCTGAGTGCTGCAGGCTAGCCCACTTGCTCTGAGTGCTGCAGGCTAGCCCACCTGCTCTGGCTGCTGCAGGCTAGCCCACTTGCTCTGGCTGCTGCAGGCTAGCCTACTCTCTCTGGCTGCTACAGGCTAGCCCACTTGCTCTGACTGCTGCAGGCTAGCCCACTTGCTCTGGCTGCTGCAGGCTAGCCCACTTGCTCTGGCTGCTGCAGGCTAGCCCACCTGCTCTGGCTGCTGCTTACATGGTTTTGTCACAAATGCCTTCATTTTCGTTAGCACTTATCCATTTTTATGAGTTATTTTCCATTCTGTTTCCATGGAAGAGAGAAGAGCGTGGAGGGCTCTGGGTGGGCCTGTCCATGTGCCTGGTGATACAGGAAGGGGAGGCCAGGGCGCACAGCTGGAGCAGGAAGCTGTGGGCAGTCCTCTGCAGACACGCCCAAGACCTCAGTTTGCCCCTGGCCCCAGAGGGGCAAAGCTCTGCTCTGCTGCTCGCAAGCTCCGCTGTGTGTCTCCTGGCCTCCTGGGTGCCACTTCTCAGCACCTCCAGAATCCACACATGGAGAGGAAATTGCGTTTCCCCAGCCCCAGATAAGTCGGTCTGAGCCTCCCGCATTAACGAGTAACTCTCCACTGTCTGCCGTGGCTGCCCGGCCCATGAGGCCCTTGAGCAGGAGGCAGGACTTTGAAGTTCTGTCTTCTGGCCCCAGGAGTTCTCCCGCTGGAGTTACGCTGAGCGAGTGGATGGCACGAGCAGACTATTCCTGGGAAATATGGCTGCACAGTCTATCTCCTTCCTCTTGTACAATCCTTCATCCTGCCATTGCAAAGTTCCCCTACCACGACGGGATGGTTTGCAGAACCAAGTCCATGTCAGGTGTGCATGCGATTCTTACCAATGCACGTTCCCCTCCTGGTTCTCAGGAGGCCCCGCCTCCTTGGGGCTGGCAGAACCACATGCACACAGAATGTGGAGGCAGAAATCGTGTTTGGTACATCCATGCTCTGACTGGTGCTGCCTTGTGTCATCTGGATCTCTCTGATCTTCAGTACCTAGTGGAAAGGATCCAGGCAGACTCCAGGGAGGCCCTGAATTGAAGACAGGGACCCCCAAGACTGAAGGAGCCAGCGCCCCTGGTCACCACAGGCTGAAAGGGCGCCAAACACCCAGCAGCTGCCTGCTAAGGAAGATGTCAGGATATGGAGCCACATCGCTGAGAGTCGGGAGGTGCTTGTTGTAGCAGCTGACATGAGCTATCCTGACTGATACAGGACACTGCATCCTGCTCCCTGGTTTTAGGAACCATTTTATGCATTCTCCAAAAAACTAACTTATGTCCCCCTTCTGTTTCTATTTTTGGATCAAGAGAGAGCCACAGTGCTCTCTGTTACCTCCTGAGTGACCCAGCCATCCAGCTTCATTCCCAAAGAGGACAGACTAAGAAACAGTATTACAAGATAATATGACTGATGTTTTAATTAATTGAGTTTCCTTCGAGTATTACACCCTGGTGCTGGGCACAGGAGTAAGAATGCTTGGGAAACCTCACCTGGCCACCCTGAGCTGGTTTCCTGCCCCACCAGGTGACATGAGTCACGCCCCCTTGCATTGCAAATGGCCAGTGTCCTATCCAAAGAGCTCCTTAGCGATGGAAATACAGTTTTTGTACCCGCAGCCTCAAGCACCATGCCATGGCCCTGGATGAATATTTGATTAGTCCATACAATATCAATCCTGCCAGGATAGACCGTCCCTTCATCCTTTTATTGGGAGTTCATTTCTTAATTATATTGATCACTCATATCATGTGAAGGATAATTGTCTGCCTTCTCCTGACCATGTATTTTTAATGAAGGGCCTGACCTCTTGGTGACTGCAGAGTCCGTCTGTCGGTGAAGCGCACCCCCGCTGCACCTTTGCTGCCTTTCTTCCTTTGCTGCAGATAAAAACCCACAGGCTAAGGGGCGTTTGTTTTCAGGAAAATGGGCTTACAACTAGGGCACTTGGCTGCCCGAGACGGCAGGTGAGGTACAACAGCAGCATGGCCCTCATATCACACAGCTGTGAGGTGACCGGGGAAGCTCCGCCCTCGGGCAGCAGCTCCTGAACCTACAAGTGGCTCCTGAGACCCCAGGACACAGGAGAAGGCGTGGGCCAAGGCCAGAGCCAGAGGGAGCAATTTCAACAGCTGCCTCTCAAAGCTGCACTTCTGTCCCTGGCCTGACACTGACCCTCCTCAAGGAGGGGACAGCCAGCAGAGATCCCTCCTGCTTCTCTTGGACCCACCTGTAGGGGCACTGGCCCACAGAAGACGACCAGCAGCCATCTAGTGTGGGACTCGCTCCATGACACAGACACACCCATCCCTCCCGGGCCCCAGCACCACCCGTCCCACACACGTGCACATCCTGGGCCTGCTTGTCCAGCCAAGAGTGACCGGCCTGCCAAGTGGCCCCTACAGCTTCCCTAGAATTCTCAGAGGGGCACGCTGCAGCCTCGCCAGGACTCCCTCTCTGTGGACACTCTCAGAAGGGCACACTGTGGCCTCGCCAGGTCTGCTATATCATTTCACCTTTTTAACTTTTATTTAGCCTTAATTATTCACATCTTCCAAAATTCTAAGGAACAGAAGGTCAGTGGTGCAATGTCCCCACAGTGCTGGCTCCGTCTCCCCTCCTGGCAGAGCCAGGGGTAATGGCACCCTAACCCTCCGGATGTGTCTCAGGACGCACCCACGACCTGCACCTGCGCCATCTTTCGGTTTTCTACCAGTCTCACATAACGTCGCAGACTTGCCCCACCATCCTGACCCTGCTGTTCCTTCTGGTGGTATCTAAGGTCATGGAGACTGCTCTCATATGGGGAAGGCTGCAGATTGTTTCTTGTAGAGACTGAATAAATAGATACAGGATCAGATTCCGCTGTATGGTTCCAGGTCTTTAGCAAGCCTCCTGGGACATGCATAATTACTCTCCTACCTTTGGCTTTCACACACAACATGCTGTTTCACTTATAAAGTATCCATAGGATAAATTTTTAAAAGCAAGATTACTGAGTAGAAGAGCATATGCTAAGAGTATTGATAAATTTTGCCCAGAGTCCTCATTAGGAGTTTTACCAGTTTACACTCCCATCGGCGAGTTCAGAGGCTAGTTGCCTCCCTGGTCTCTTGAGCACTGTGTTATCATGCTTTGGGGTCTCTGCTTACCTTATGAATGCAAAACCATGGCTCAGCGCTTCTGTGATGTAAGTTCCTCTTACTTCAGTGACACTGAGCTCCTCTCGTGTGTCCAGGAGCCACTTGTAGTTCTTTGTAAGACAATTTGCATCCCATGCGACGACTCTATTGAGTCATTACTTCTTGGTTCGTAGAAGCTCTTTGCATATTAAGGAAATCGGCCCTTTTCTATGATATGAATTACAGATCTTTTTGCCAGTTTGACATTTGTCTTTTGACCTAGCAAAAGAGAAAAGTTACACAGATAAACTGGCCAGTCAGTTTCAGATGTCTGTGTCAGACTTGAAGACCTTCCTGAATCTAAGGATATCTTTTAAATACGCTCTTGTGGTATCTTCTCATATTTTCTTGAATCCATCTGGAATTTGTTTTGGTATGAAGTGTGAGTTATGGATCCATATTATTTTCTAGTTCTACTTGCAATTGTCCCAATAACTGGCCCAATCGATCTCAGTATTTTTATCGATTATGTTTACACCTTATAACTCTAAAAGGCAGTGGCATGACTCCATGCTACAGAAAAAGAACGGTGGCTAAGTGGGATGGAGAACCACCCAAAGCCGTGGCACCAGGACTCGGACTCATTCAGTCTGAACCACACACTGTCACCGGTTGCCTTCTTCCTGTACGTGTGTAACTTCCTTCTTAGAGTAGGTGTGTATGCACATGCAACATTAAAGTGTATGTAGAAAAAATAGCAGATCAAGAAATCAAAGATAAAGAGAGAGCCAGGCGTAGTGGTGCACATCTGTAATCCCAGTACTTGGGAGGCTGAGACAGGAAGATTGCAGGTTCAAGGCCAGTCTCATCAACTTATCAAGACCCTCAACAACTTAGTAAGACCCTGTTTCAAACTAAAAATGGGTGGTGGTGTAGGTCAGAGGTAGAATACTCCTGGGTTCAATCCCCAGTACCCCCCCAAAAAGATAAAGAGATAGATGATAAGTAGTTGGATGGATGCATGGATGCATGGATGCATGGATGATAGATGATGAATATATGGATTGATGGATAGATGATAGATAATAGATGATATATAGATAAATAGATAGATGATTGATAAATGATTGATAGATAATAGATGGATGGGTAGATGGATGGATAGATAATAGGTGGATAGGTAGATAGGCTGATGATAGATGATAGAGGGGGATGGGTGGATGATAAATGAGAAAGATGGATGATAGATAGATGACAGATAGAGAAAAGGGGTCTTAAAAGTAAATAAAGCAAATAGCTCAAAGGTGGCAGATCTCTATGAATCTGATCTGTCAGCAAATGGAAGCATTCAGGAGTCAGAGATTAGACAAATTACTGAGTTCTTCTGAACCCATACCCAGGGCTCCCACACTCCGGGGCTTCTCGGCACAGAGACCACTGGACAAGGTTGCCCAGTCGCGAGCCCACAGTAAGCCCCCAACACCATGGACAAATGGACCCACCAGAGCCGCCTCCACGCTGGACGGTCCGCTGCAGAATCATGCCGGGTGCTTGTGTAATAAACTTTCCTGGGTTTGTGATGTCCTGTAAGGAAACCAATAAGCACGGCACAAGCCTGCAGCTGATGCTCAGGTTTTACTCAGCACATCCCCTCGGACACGCGCTGAAAACCCACCAGCCAAGCGTCCGGCACAAGAGCTTTTCATATCCACTCTTCTGAGCAGCGGCGACTAACCTGACATTGCTTTTTTATTCTGGATTATCATAAAAAGATACAGAAATGAGAAATTATTTAAAAGACAGGAAAAAATATTTTTAAGTTAATTTCCTCAAATTATTCTATCTCTGAAGAAAGTCCAATTTCAAAGATAAATTATGTTGGATCCCAAGTGCTCAATCAGATGGGAAGTTGTTCGTTACCAGCTAACAAATTCACAGGTGATTTTTAACTTAAATGCCAACATTTCAATTGGTACAACTGTATTTTCTTGCTGGAAAAATTGGAACCAAATTCTTTCTGGTTTCCCAGGCCCTATTAAAACTGAATTCCCTGGTTCCTGCCTGCCTGCCCCCAGGAGAGCAAAGCCTTTGAAACGCTTCTCCAAGAGTTCTGAGCTGGGGGCCTGAGTTCTGCCACACAGACCTGGCTTCAGCTGCTGTCCTCGCAGAGGACCCCTGAGTCCCGGTGCCTGGGACATCTCCCCTGAACCTGCCGTCTCCACTGCTGTGCCCCTGTGAAGTCAAATTCCGAGTTGCCACCTTCGTCTGGCACACACTCGCCAAAGCCTATCTTCTTCAAGATGACAGCGCCCGCCTGAAGAGGAGGCAGGCTTGGGGCAAGAGCCCAAAACTGCGCAAAGAATTTAACCTCTTCCATGTTCTACTTCCTCATCTGAAAAATAAGATAAGACCATCTTAGCAGGCCTGCAAAAAGCACTCTGCAAAGGCTCCCTGCTGGTCACAGCAGCAGCCCCGTTCAGCAGGCCAGAACATGGTCACTGGTCTCTCTGCCCACAGTCCTTCGAGCCCCAGCCAGGCCCCTCCAGCCCAAGTCCTCACTAGTGCCCCTGGCTCCTCCTGATTCTAAAACTCCTTGAAGACGCACTGCAACCTGCCCAACGGCTCCTGCAGGAAGCCTCTACACCTCTCAAGGCCTCTAGCTACTCGCTCCCCAGTACACCTTTGAACCTAATGCCCTGGCCGCTGCGTCTTCATCACCAGCCTGGGAGTTCTGCAAGGCCAAGGGCCTGCCCTCTCCAGAGTTATCACACTGTATCTCACGCTGAGGACGGGCTCACCATCCTAGCAATCGCCCCATAGTAATAGACTTTGCTGCCAGGAAATTCTCCAACATAGCTTTTCTAACTGATTTTGTGTGTGTGTGTGTGTGTGTGTGTGTGTGTG
>PVJS01007246.1:8064-56908 GCA_004027185.1 Glis glis | reverse complement strand
GTTGACAACTTAGATTAACTATCACAAGTCCACCCCTTGTCAACTTGACTCCTAACCCTGTCTTTTTTTAAATCCTATCGATCTTCACATAAATACAATAACAATATAAAAAATCTCGCCTAACAGGACAAAGCTATCGCACGTACAACCGGAAACGCACCAATCACATCCCCTGAATAGGAGGCAGGGCTTTCTGAGTAGATTAACTATCACACCGAGGGAGACAGAAAGTGGCCAGGACAGATAAAGTCCTCAAGGCCGCACCCCCGGTGACCTAACTCCTCTGGTCACGCCCCAGTCACCACCCAGTACATCCATTCAAATGATTAATCCATAACTGAATTAATCACTGATGAGGTTAGAGCCCTGATTCAATTATTTCACTTCTGAACATCCCTGCATTGCCAACGTGTGGTCTTTTCTAGGGGACATTCCTTATCCAAACTGTAACATTGGGAGTGCATGGTGGAGCCAAGCTGTACACCCTATGGCAGCCAGAAAGCAGAGGGGGGGAGGGGCTGGGGTATTAGTATCCCCCTCAAAGGCATACCTCCAATGACCTAAATTCCTCCCATTAGGCTCCACCTCCTCATAATGCCACAGGTGGCGACCAAGCCTTTAGCATATGAGCCTTTGGGAGACATTTAAGATTCAAACCTTGGTCATGGTGGTATACACCTGTAATCCTAGTACCTGGGAGGCTGAGACAGGAGGATCATAGATTTGAGGACAGTATCAGCAACTTAAAGAGGGCCTCAGCAACAGAGTAAGACCCTGTTTCAAAGTAAAAAATAAAATAGAGCTGGGGGTGTAGCTCAGAAGTAGAATGCCCTGGGTTCAATCTTCAGGATATAAAAAAAGATTCAAATCCTAGCACCCCCTTTCCTTTTTTACTACTGATACCTCTCCATCTGCCTGAATTGAATCTGCCTTGGAGCTGATCTCCTGGTGGATATTTTCAATTTATAATTGAGGTTTTTGACTTCTCCCCACTCCAGACCTGCACCTGGACAGTTCAGAGAGTGGCCAGCTCAAGCTTCTCTGTTTCATTCAGATAGATGAGCCGGTCCTCCCAAAGTCAGCCTGCAGTCTTCTCTATCGGCCCAGCATCCACTCAGATCAGCTTCCAGTCCTTGGGGCGGAGCATCAGAAGAACCTGGAGCATTGTCCTTCGCCAACCCAGCTACAGCCCAGCCAAGAGGCCAGTGGCCTGGGTGTGAGTCCAGGTCCCTCTCCCTCCAGATCTGTGACCCTGGGGACTTCACAGCTTCAGCCTCTATAAGATATGTTAAAAGCCCAGTCTGAGAGGGTGGCCATGAGGATGAAGCCTGTAAAAGGTTGAGCCCTGTCTCTCTCTGTGGTGCACAGCAAGTGATTAGTAAATATTGACTTGATCATTGTTATTATGACTATTATGACCAACACAAATATTTCCATTCATTTACCTGCAATGATGAAGAAGCCGGGGCTCTGTGCTAAACAAAGAGCTGCACTGGAATGTCTCCAGGCTACGAGGGAGTCTTTGTGGGTGCTGTGAGGCCACAGATAGGGGAGTACTTAGTTCCAGTTGACCAGTGTCAGGAAAAGGTTCATGGAGAAGGGCATATTTGGGATCAATGGGGGACAGTGAGCAAATTGACCGGGTAGGGAAGTATTGGATACAATCAAGGACTCCAACAGAGCCGCGGGCTGTATCTCACGTTCATAGCCTGGCGGAGGAGGGTTGAGCAGCCAAACCACAGGAAAAAGAAGAGTGGTAGGAGGGCAAGGTCACTAGCATGCTCCGGGATCACCTGCATGCACAGCACTAGCCAGACACCAGGTAGAGACTCCTGGGTGAAGCAGAAGGAGAAGAAGCTGAACGGCCACAGGGGTTCCCTGGGGCTGTGGAGAGCCGACCTTGTTTCCCCACGTGGGGATGCGGGCCTTTCCCTCCATCTCAGCTCTCAAGCTGAGCCTCCTGGAGGCTCTGACCTGGTCCTGAGCGAGCCCTTTCTGTGGGCTCTGCCCATGGGAACCGATGCTGCACTGGCTCAGGTACAGGACCAGGAGCCAGGGTGTCGGCAGTGCTAATCAGCAGCCCCTCCCCCTCTGCTGCTGGTCGCTGTCTTGCTGGGTGTGCAGGACAGTGGCCTGCCGCCATTGCTTCCCTTCCTCACCAGCTTCTAGGGAGAACCAGTGGCTTTGGGCTGCCTGTCACCTCTCCAGACCCCTTCTTCCCCCAGGGACAGGGAGCTGGGAAGTCTGAGGGCAGGGCGGCGTTGACAACCCTGGAACAGAAGCGGTGGTCTGGGAGCTGGTCAGAGGCCAGTGTGTCCCAACCCCGCTGAGGGCTGCCAGGGCGCTGGGGCACAGGAGGCTGGTGGGATGGCACTGAGGTCCTGGGCATCAGTAAGAAGCCAGGGCACTGCCCACTGCCCGTGACTTGTTGTGTACTGTCCCCGGCCTCTCCTTTCTCCCAAGATCCCTGATTCTATTTCTCCGTTGGCAGTCAGGTAAGGGATCAAGCTGGCTCTGGAGGACTTGAGAGGAAGGAAGCCATCCACTTGAGAGGAAGGGAGCTTTCCGAGTCTACCAGGCAGGCCTCTGCACGGGCCGCTCTGCTTTCTGCAGGCTGGGCTCTCAGAGGGGTAATGTGCCACCCACAACAGCAAGAGGTCTGAGGCCCGCGGGGCCTGGCTGCCTTCGCTTCATCTCCCCAGACTCTTGCTCTGGCCTTCCCCCCTCCCTGAGAGACAGGGAGACCTCCCCAGCTCCCCACATCTGTGCACAGTGATTCCCCATCTCCTGTGAACACAGACGCTCACACACAGTAATACCCACACTCGTGCACAGATGCGGTACACACACACAACTCATGCACGCAATACATATGCATTCATACCCACACATGCATGTTTACATGTGCTCATGCATACACACATGCACAGATGCAACTCATACATGCATACACATTCACACCCTGTCACACACACATGTACACGTGCAACTCACATGTGCATACACATTCACACCCAGTGTCACACACACATGCACATTCATACCGTCACAAACATACACACACAGATACAACACATACCCAACTCACACATACACATTCACACTGTCATATACACATACACACACAGATACAACACACACCCAACTCACACACATACACATTCACATTCTGTCACACACACATACATATGCAGATGCAGCACACACCCAACTCACACATTCATAGATACACACACACTCATGCAAACATTCACAAATGCAACTCATACACACATACACATTCACATCCAGCCTCTCTCTCTCTCTCTCTCTCTCTCTCTCTCTCTCTCTCACACACACACACACACACACACACACACACACACACACACACACAGATACAGCTCACATAACACTCATGCACACACCTAATTGCTTCTGTGATATGTCCTCATCCCTAAAAATCCTGAAAAATGTCCAAAAGCAGCACAGGCTAAGAACAGAATTTGAGGAAAAAACTGGTTTTGATCCGCTAGAACGCTAGAGGCTCAGGTCAAGCGCTGACACCACTCGGCCGCTCAGCACCGAGCCACCTGCACACAGGGGTCTGGGCTGTCCGCCTGCAGCTAACAGAGAGAAGGAAAGAGGGTCTGAGCTGCCAGGAGGGAGACAGAACCCCTGAGCAAACTGTGTTCATTTCAAGATGCCGAACATGTTTCCTCACTCAAGCTTCTGGCCGATTTTGTCCTCTGTGGTTAAGGGGTGGTCTTGGAGTGGAGGGGTAGAAGGTTGGGATTGCAGATGAGAAAAAGAAAGAACTAGAGAAATTCACACGCCATCACCACAAACAGGCACACCCATCACAGAGAGCACTGCCAGGCCATGCCGGCAGGCTACTGAAGGCTGCGTTGGAGGGAGAGCACGAAGGGGCTGTGGATCAGGTCTGAGTGGGCTGAGGGGGGGGAGCAGCCTGCAGGACAGCAACAGCTAGAGGGGGTTTCCAATGTCAGGCCCAGTGGGGCAGCAAGAGGAAGCAGTTATGGGAACCTGGAGAACGTGGTCTCTGGGGTAGAAGGTGGCAGAGGGCAGCCATAGCCTTCTATACAAGAACCTGACTACTATCAGGCTGAGGTCCACCTGGGAATAAACAGCGTGACATCCCTCTCCTGCCCTCTGATCTGCTGGCATCACCCATCAGGTGAGGAGGTGGAGGGACCCTCTGGAGGGTGCATGGAGAGAATGCACCAGAGACATGGGGGAGAGACGGCATTGATTATACAGGTCGATGCACAGAGTGCTGATCAGGAGTTTTATGATGTAGCACATGTTGCTCCTGCAAAGTGGGGTTTCCTCTGATGTCCTGGTTACGGCCAGATGCACCTTTCACGGGGATGGAGAGCTAACAAGGGCTCCCTCGTACATCATTTCTCATGCCACTGTCCCTGTACACCTGAGCTCTCAGCAGACGCTCCCATTTTACAGCTGAGGAAACTGAGGCCTGGGCAGCCTACTGATGTCTTCATTCAGTTACTCACTCAACAAGACGTTTCTCAAGCTCCTACTGTGCTCAGTTGTGTTCTTTGTGCTGTAGTGGTGAATGAGACAGCTGCAGCTCTGCCCTCTCCGAGCTCACCCTCTAATGGAGGAGTCAGACAATTAACAAGGAACCCCACAAAGACAAGAAAAAATGGTGTAATAGTGAAACTAAAATGGGGCAACAGGGGAGAGGGCAACGGGGGACTACTGAGATCGGGCATGAGCGAGATGACGTTTACATGGAGACGGGAAGGAGACTGTTGTGTGGATAGATGGAGGATCAGCATCCCCAACAGAGGGACAGCCAGGCTGAAGCCCCAAAGTGGGAACAAGCTTCATCTTTCTAGAGAGCATGAGGCAGGCTGGACAACCGGACAGTGCAGACCCAGGACAGAGCAGAGAGGGGACCAGCAAGGAAGGGGCCACCGGATCCTAAGAGCAACAGAAAGTCTCCAGAGGACTTCAAGTGGGGGAATCTGTATATTTTTATACATTTTTTATTGGTGCAATATGATTATACACTGTAGTGAGATTCAAGGAGACACAGTCACGTATGCACACGATATCTCTTGGTGTGGTTCCCTCCTAACCCCTTCTCGCTACCCCCTCCTGCCTCCCTGTACATGCTAGTAAGGTTGTTAGTGACGCCTTCATATATGACATGTTGTTGTTGTTGTTGTTGTTGGTGGTGGTGGTATTGGGAAATGGACCCAAGGACTTTCCACCTCTGAGCTACACCACCAGCCCTATTTTATTTTTATTTTGAAACAAGGTCTCGCTAAGTTGCTGAAGGTCTCATTAAATTGCACAGGCTGGTTTTGAACCTGTGATCCTGTCTCAGCCTTGCAAGCACTGGGATTATAGGCATGTGCTGGCTTTAAGAGATAACTCCATCAGCTGCATAGAGAATGGATTGTAGAGAGACAGCAGAAGCAGGGAGACCAGCTAGGAGCCATTTTGAGGGGTTAGAGGGGTTAGAGAAATCTGACACCAGCTGGGCTGGGTGCAGTGAGATGGGCTCAGGTCTGCCCTGGCGGCAGGGCTCCCCTCCTCTCTGATGGATGGGGCTGGCACGGAGAGGAAGAGGAGCCCGGGTGGACTTGGGGTTTCTAGCTTACTAACCAGAGGCAAGTAGGTTGGGGCGGGGGGCACACCAGGTGGAGGTGTTAGCTGTGTTTAGTTGGGAAAGGCAGGCTGGGTGTGTTATTCAGGAGTCTTGGGTATGCAGGAACACTCACTGAAACACGGAGGCTGGACGGGGTCACCTGGGAGGAAATGCAGAAGGACAAGAGGGGCCCAGGGCTTGCAAGTGGCAGGGGAGCCCACACTTGTCCTTTATCAATCTGGAAAGCCTCCCGTCACCTGAAAGCGCCTGAGCTTCATGCCTCTGGATCTTGATCTACGATCATGGCAGTCCATTCCTCAGGAGAAAGCAAGACAAATGAGCTCAAACAATGGAGCCATCTGCCAACCTCCCCTGGAACCTGCCTGCTATCCCCACCCGCCTCTGCCTGCTCCCGGCTCCATTCAGGGGGAATCCACACTGCCACCACGGACCGCCTTTGAGCGCTCTGCCCACGACTCTGCCAAGCAGACGGCCAAGGGCTTCTGTGTTCTCTTCTGATTCATAATAAGTTTAAACTTGTTTCCTGGCTTTTCTATCATTAAATCCCAGCAGACTCCCTGAAGCAGCCTGTGCAACTCAGGAGCTGCCCGGGGGCCCAGCACTGTGGTGGACACTGCTTCCTGGTGGACAGTCCTGCAGCCAGAGAAGTGACTCCAAGCCCCAGATTCCTCCGTGACAGAAGACACATGGAATGTTCTCAGAAGCAGGCATTTTCTAACCAATCCTCCTGTCACACCAATCAACTCCAGACCAGGAGAAAATGGATTCGTTCAGAGAACATGCTGAGAATACTTCCAAGTAGGGGACCCTGGAGCCAGGTAAAGGACAGAGTAAATATAAAACCCATTGTAAGTGTCTCCCCAGCCCCCTTTCCTTAGCATCACTCTGTCCCAGGTGCTGGTTACCTGATTACAACTTGAAGTAGCAAATAATGAAAGAAATTGCTAAAACATCTGTAATCCTAGCTACTCAGGAGGCTGAGGGGCAGAAGGATCCCAGTCTGGGCAACTTAGCAAGACCTTTTAAAAAATTAAAAGGGCTGAGATGTAGCTCAGTGGTAGAGTGCTTGCTTGCATGTGTGAGGTCCTGGGTTCAATTCCTGGTACTGCAAAATATATATTTTGCTAAAATTAATAAGGAGAATACAACAATGTCCTAATAATGAGTGGGGAGAGAGCCATATGAAGAATCCCTAATGAAGGGCAGCCCCTGTAAGGGGTTGCAGAATTTAGCTGGCTGTAACAAAACAAAACAACAACAAAGTCTGTTGCATGTATTTCTTAGCCTGTCTCTACACTGGTACAGGGGGGTCCTTAAGGAGAGGGAGGGACCCCTGTCTCCTCAGGCCACTCCTCTCCTGAGGCCACACTATAGATCTTCAACAAACATCTGATGAATATATAAAGCATGTTGGCCAGAATCAATGACTAGCATGTTGCTGTTGCTAATAACCATGCTGCTTTTTCTTATGGAGAGTGGCTGTTTTAGTCAGCTTTTTTCATCACTGTGATCAAAATACCTGACAAGCACAACTTAGAGGAAGAAAGATTTGTTTGGGGCTCATGGTTTCAGAGATCAGTCTGTGGCTGGCTGGCTCCAAGGCAGAAACCGCTTGACAGTGGGGCTTTAGAGCATGGCAGAGGAGGGAAAGCCACTCTCATCTCATGGTAGCCAGGAAGCAGAGAGATGGAGAGGTAGATAGATGATAGATAGATAGATGATAGATATATATATAGATAGATAGGAGGGGCCAGGGCAGATACAGTCCCCATTGCCATGCCCACAGTGACCCACCCCTCCAGCCATGCCCCACCTCCAAACCTGGCTGCAGTGCCTAACACATAAGCTTCTCTGGGGACATTTTATATTCAAACCATAACAGTGGCGTTGATGGATTTGATTACCTTCTAGAGCCACTCTGGATCTTGATAGAGAGGCCAGATTTTCAGTAGAGAAAGTTATCTTGCTCTTGTTCTTGCAGATTATACACATGTATGTTAAAGAAGAGGGAGCCAACAAACAGCCCTATTTTAATCTAATCAGGTTTGTAACTTGGTACATCAGTAGCCCACTTATGCCTGCCTTGATTCTCCTGGGAGTGTTATGGTAGAATATAATCAAAGTTCTGGAAGAACCAGATTATATTATATGTTAAAGCCAGATTAATACTGAGGTGGTACAGCTCAGCCTATAGGCAGAACTAAAGGCTGAGGACTGATCAGTTTATGTGTTTCATCTTTGTGAAACATTTTCTCAGCGGTTTTCATATCCATGCTGGCTCTCTCTCTGTTCCTTAGGCAGAGTAGTAGATTGTGAGACACAGACTTGCGGTTTATTAAGAAGAGAGTTGTGTATAGTTTTGAGGTGTTTGGATTAGGTCCAGTTGCACATTCCAGAAAAGCAAAACAACAAACAAATTAAGAGGCTTAAACAAATAGAAGTGTATTTGGTAAAAGATGTTTGGAGGCAGTCCCATGGGGTCATCAAGAATTTGTGCTATGTTTTTCTTCCACCATGCTAGTGGCTAGATTCTATTTCCAAGGTCACCTCATGGTTCAAAATGACTGCTGAAGCAACAGCCATCATATCCCAGTTTCAAGAAGGAAGGAGAAAGAGAGGCAGAAGGGTAAAAGAATGCCTTTCATAGTTAAGATACCTTTCTTAAGGTCATTTCCAGAAACTCTTTTTTTATTTTCTATGCTCTTTATTATTATTTTTTTAAACTTTTTATGTTCATTTATTGGTGCATTGTAAATTATAATTATACATTTTGATATATGTCAGGGTATGAACATCATACTTATATCCTACTTATATATGGCAATAGATGGAATTACTTCCCAAAGATGTCTGTGTCCTCATCTCTGCATTCCTGAATATGTTACTTTACATAAGAAAAGGAATTTTTCAGGATGTGGTTGTGTGGAGGAACTTAAGAGGGAGAGCTCATCCAGGTGGGCCCAATGGCATCATAAGGGCAGTCAGAGGGAGGAGGATGTGATGTCAGAAGCAGAGAAGGGAGGGAGGAAGAGAAACGAAAACCCTGACAGCTGCTGTCTTTGGAGACAGAGGAAAGGGCGCTGAGCAAAGGCCAGACTTCTGACCCCTGCAGATGTTAAATTCATGCTGTCCTAAGCCACTTAGTGTGTAGAAATTTCTTGCCACAGAAATAGGAAGCTAACACACATGCCTTTAGCCAGAGCATAGTCACCTGAACACACCTAGCTACCAGGGAAGCTGGTAAAATCATATTTTATTTGGGGCAACAACGTGTTCACCAAAAAAAATTGGGGCTTTGTTATGACTAAGGAGGGAAGGAATAAAAGATGCTGGGGTCTGTAGCAGCGGATTGCTTTGTGGGTTATTATATGAACTGAAGATTTACATTTAGGATAGCAGAAACATATTCTCAAAATAGGACTGGCAGCTCTTTGCATTCAAACCCATCTTGAGGAAACATACTTAAGAATTTAGCATAAAAAACTTTGAAAGTATTGTGGCAACAGACTCAAAAATGACTCAAATAATTCCTTTGGCAGAACACTTCCTGCACTGCCTATTTTAGTTGAAAGTTACTAATCAGGTATACTGTGTTATAGGATTGGCTGAGCCCAGCCGTGAAGTATGGAGTCTAAAATAGGGTTCCGGATTGAAGAGAAATAATTCACTTAGTTATCAGTAGGATTTTTGGTCTCTGAAATTTCTCCTATTGGGCTGTGGGCCACATAGCTCACAGTCCATTTTCAATTTTGGTCCTAGCGAGATGTAAGGCCAGATACAGAGATTACCAGAGACCATCATGAATGGTTGCTTGTAAAAAGGCACTTGGTACATCACAGATGCTTGATAGATATTTTTTGAGTGAATGAAGGGGTGAGGGAATGAATAAACACATGAACTTAATGTGTTTCAGTAAGGATTTATCCATTCATTCAACATGAGAGCCTTCTGTATTCTACAACTATGTTAACTGCTGGGTGCAAAGCCAAATAAGACAAGAGTGTAGTCCCCACATTCAAAGGGCTCACAACTGGGGGAGGACAGGCCAGTAAGGCAACAACTTTCCTTCCTTCAGGCTCTGGAGTGGATGTATTTGCATGGAATCAGGACCATGGACAACGCCCCAATCCCACCTGCAGGAGGCCTGGTTGAACAGAACCTTAAAGAACCAGAGGAAGGAAACAGTTCAAATAATCCTATGTTCATATATGAAGTTATCAATGCCAATTTTAATATTATGTAGGGGGGAGAGAAGGTCTGGGGCATGGAGGGAAACCCACAAGTGCTGTGTGCATATATGTCTCTATCACTCTGAACCTCATTATGATATATAGTTATAATACACCAATATATTTCTAAATAAAATTTTTACAAAAGAATCATGCAAACCAAACTACACTGAGAGTCCCTCTCACTTCAGTTAGAATGGCAGTCATGAAGAATACAAACAATAATAGATGCTGGCAAGGATGTGGGGAGATGGGAACTCTTATACACTTTTGGTGGGATTGTAAATTAGTACAACTACTATGGAGATCAGTGTGAGGGTTCCTCAAAAGACTAGGAATAGAACCACCATATGATTCAGCTATACCGTTCCTCAGTATCTTTCCAAAAGAATTGATGTTAGAATACTATAGTGATACATGCATACCTATGTTTATAGCAACACAACTCACAATAGCCAAATTATGGAACCAACCGAGGTGTCCATCAACAGATGAATGGATAAAGAAAATGTGGCATATAGCCAGGCATAGTGGCACACACCTGCAATCCCCGTACTTGGGAGGCTGAGACAGGAGGATTACAGGTTCAAGGCCAGCCTCAGCAACTTAGTGAGACCCTCAGTAACTTAGCAATAGCAAGACTCTGTTTTAAAATAAAAAATAAAAAGGACTTGGGGGTATATCTCAGAGGTAGAATGCCCCTGGGTTCAATACCCAGCACTCCCCCCCAAAGTGGTATATACACATAATGGAATTTTCATAAAGAAAAACAATTATGTCAAATGCAGAAAAATGGATGGAACTAGAAAATATGCTAAGTGAGATCAGCCAGTCTCAGAAAGTCCAGGGTTGTAGGTTTTCTCATATGTGGAAGCTAGATAGAAAATAGGAAACAAAAGGGACTTCAGATAAATGAGAAGAGAGATCAGCAGAATAGTGGAAGGGGACTGGAGGAGGGAGGTGGGGAGGGGAAAAGGAGGCTTGATGAAGGAAACAGTTCAAATAATGCCATGTCCATATTTGAAGGTATCTCTACCAATCTTAGTAACATGTGCATGGGGGTAGGGGTAGGGTGGGATGCAGAGGGAAACATACCAAGTTCTGTGTACATGTATGTTTGTGTTACTTTGATCTTTACGATGATATAAAATTACAGTGCACCAATAAAACCAGTTTGAGTTAGCTAGGTAAGACCAGGAGGCATTCCAGGATGAGAGCAGCATCTTCAAAACTGTGGGACACAGTATGAGCAGACATTGGCAGAGGACTTACTATCTGCCAGGCACTGTTCTGAGCACTTTACTCATCTTAACTCATGGTCATACACAGCCACCTGGTACAGATGAAGAAGGCCAGTCAGAGAGGGAGGTTAGGTGACTTGCCTGAGGTCACATGTTCTGTAGGAAGTGGCAAAGCTGGGATTCAAACCTGAGCACTTTGGCTCCAGAGTCAACGTTCAGATTCGGGCATTTGCACGGTTCAGGGATGGCTTGGGGAGCAGCAGGGGATATGGATTAAGGAAATAAGCAAAGCCAGCATTTGCAGACTGCAGGGGACCACAGAAGGATCTTACGTGGATGAGCTTCCTGTGAATAGCACCTAAGATGCTCTTGTGCCTAAAACTTTTTAGTTGGGCATTCCTTGGCTTTCCGGACTATCCTTACCAAACTAAGAAGCATTGAAATAGTCCAAACAATGCTATGCACATATAGGGAATTATCAATACCAATCTCAATAACATGTGCATGGAGGGGGAACCCGGAGGGGAAAACAAAGCGCTGTGTGCACATATGTTTCGATCACTCTGAACCTCATTATGATGTATGGTTACAATACACCAATAAAATAAGAAGCATGGTATCCAGTCCCCAAGCTACCCACTACTTGGGACTTATCTCCTTCCCAGAAGATGAGAGACTAGGGCAAAGGTACTCTCTCTCTTTAAATGACACCCTGCATTCCTTGGACCATGCAGAGTTCTTAGTTGCCAGAAGAGAACCTGCCATTGATGAGGTCTAGAAAACTGATTGGATAAAAGGAAGTTGGCAAACACCCATCAACCTGGCCCAGGTCTGGTTCTAGAGAGAAAATGACTCTGACCAAAGGTGAAAGGATTCCTGTCCCTTGTATCTTTGGCTTCTGAGTCAAAGTCTGGAAGGAGCACAGCTGAATGGCGGAGGCTGGACCATATCCTGTGTCCTGGCTGCACCCAGAGCTGGGCACAACAGTATCCAGGCTTCTGTGGCCGGGAGTGTTTTTCGCCCTCAACAACACTTGTGAATTGGGGATTTTCTACTAAAAGCAAGATATTCAGATCTGGTAGGGAAAGCAAATGGCAAGTGTTCCCTATGCTTCCTCTTTCCAAACTCAGAATGGGAAAATTCCAAGGCCAAGACCAGGAAACTCTTCAGGGAAGGCAGGCAGAAAGCTATCCTGCCTACCACTAACATAAAAGGAGAAAAAAGTGGTCCAACCTCAATGGCCACTTGTAGAACCAGGCATCCCTTCCTGCACATACCTCTGGGGACTTGGAAGAGGTGCAGGAACTTTGGAAAGCAGAATGACATTCAAAGAGCAAATGTCTGGTTGGGGAGAAAGATAAGTACAAAGCTCTCTACAGGACTGTGTGGTATATGACAAATGTCCTATTAGGAGCATTAAAGACTAATTAAGACCAAAGAGAGATGGAGTTTCTGCCCTCACAGTATCTGCAGTCTTTGGGGAAAGAAATTAATTGTAATTATTATGGAATGTGGGTTTATGTTCTCTTCCAAAATCACATGTTGAAATACTCTTGACCTGATGGTGTGGGGAGGTGGGGCACTTGGGGGGCACTTGGGAGGCACCTGGGTTTAGATGACATCATGAGGGTGGAGCCCCCAAGATGGGATTGTGTTCTTGTAAGAATGAGAAATAGATTGCAGCTCCCTATCAGCCAGGTGAGGATATGGTGAGAGAGAGGTCAGCTGTCTCAAGAGGGCCCTTGCCAGACACTGGATCTCCCAAGCAGCACTTTGACCTTAGACTTCCCAGCCTCTAGAACTCAGAAATAATATTTATTGTTTACGTCATCTAGTCTATGGTGTTATGGGCATAGCAACCTGAACTAAGACAATAACTTGTGTCAAATATCTGAACACAGAAGCTTACCTATCATAAGAGCCCAAGGAATTATAAAGTTTATAGGTGCCAACTCCCTGGCAAGTCATTCATGTTTCTTCATTATGTTATTAGCCTCAACATATGACCACATACTCTGCTAGCTCCTCAACACATCTGGGACTTCCTGCCTCAAGGTTTCCTTCTTGGGGTTTTGAGGGGCTCCCTCTACTTGGAATGCTCCAGGTATACCTCCTATGAGGACATCATGGGGATTTATCCAATGGTCACCATCCTCATGACAGACTTGACCCCACTAAAACCCTTTCCAAGATTGTGGGATGTCCCAGAAAGGGCATGCAAACACTGCCATATGTTAATTTTGATGTTTCCTTTTCATGATTACATCTGAAATGCTTGATCATGGCTAAACAGAGAACAAGGTGTTCAGCTGAGATGCAAAGGCAGAAGATAGTCCAGAATTGTTAAGGTGAAGGCCAAGAACACTTGGGGTCAAGCGGAACAGATAATCTGAAATCAGAGGCAAAGAGGGAAATACAGAAAACAGTGGTGAAAACCCAAGGGGAAGGTCACGGACAAACCAGTGTTCAAGAGTCGAGGATCACATAGAAAAAGGAGGCTCAGATGCAACGATTGAGGCTGGAAAGAATTTAGTGGAGCAGAGATGCCAGAATCCCAGTGGAGGGTTCTGGAGATAAGAATTTAAAGTTTACCAGCATAGCAGTAATAGTCTCTGCAATCCCACTCCCATCTTGCAGGGGCCTTGAATATAAAGAGCAGAAACAACCAAATGCTTGTTAAGATCACAGATTTTGGGGCCTTATCTTAGCAGGTGCACAATGAGCCCTGGAATCTGCATTTTTCACAATTCCCCAGAGTGGCTTTTCAGCAGTTCTATGGTCCACACTGAAGATTTTGGCTACTGTATAGAGCAGGCATGTGGTCTACCCCAAAGATCCTAACACCCATCTTCTTTGTTTCCATTTTTTTCTAGCTAGACTGTATTCTGCTAAAATATATGGCTGTTTCCCTCTCATTTCTTTCTATAATCTGTAGCAATGTATAGTGTAATCGCTTGTTATGGTTTGCATCTGGAATGTCCTCCTAATCCTTATATGTTGAAGACTTGGTCCCCGGTGCAGCAATGTCCAGAGGTTGGCTTTTGGAAATGATTGGATCGTGAGGACTTTGAGCTCATCAGAGGATTCATCCATTTGATGGATTAATGGTTCCAATGGACTACTTGGAGGAGGTGGGAGCTGTAGGCAGGTGGGGAGTGGTTGGAGGAAGCAAGGTGAGTGTGGGTGTGGCCTTGGGGACTATATCTTGTCCCTGGCCCCTTTCTTTCTCTCTCTGCTTCCCAGCTGCCATGAGCTGAGCAGCTTCCCTCCTCTATGGTCTTTTACCATGATGTTCTGCTTTATTCCAGGCCCAGAGCAAGGGAGCCAGGGAACCATGGACTGAGACCTCTGAAACAGTGAGCTAAAATAAATTTATCTCCAAGTTGTTTGTGTCAGGTCACAGCAATGAGAAGCTGACTAACACAGTGCTTAATAAACGCTTGCTAGCTGAGCGTGGTGGTATGCGCCTGTAATCTCAGTACTTGGGAGGCTGAGACAGGAGGATCACAGGTTTGAGGACAACCTTGGCCACATAGGCCCTCAGCAACCTAGTGAGACCCTGTTTCAGAACAAAAAATTAAAAACAGGTTGGGGTGTAGCTTGGAGGTAAAATGCCCCTGGGTTCAATTCCCAGTAAAACACACACACACACACACACACACACACACACACACACACACAAATGTTTGCTGTGTGTATGCTACCACACTTGCATCTCCATTGTCCAGGCCTCTGAACATCTCCCCTCCAACCAAATGGAAGAGGACAACCAGCAAGGGAAGGAGAAGACTCAGGGGAGGCCTGAATTAAGCAGAGCAGAACAAAGGAATAGCTTCTTGATTGAATGATATTTTCTTTGCCCTGAAGACCACAGACACCAGCTGTTTTAGGGGATTGAAGCCACGGTTCCTGCCCTTAAGAAGAATGCCCATGAGTAATCAGCTATGAGAGACAAGACAAAATAAATGATAAAGATCACAAAAAAGTGGCTACATATGATATGGCTATTTACACCCTGGTTTAAAAAAAAAGCCTACAGGTGCTAGACACACGCTGGGGCTCTAAGAGAGAAGGGCTGTGTATCTCAGAGATGGTGGCAATTTTGCTAAGTAAGATTGGGGGCATCTCATACTAAGCTGCCGTGCAGAAAAACAAAAGTGAGAGTGTGTGTTCACTCCCTGTCTTTTCCTCTCCCACTAATGAAGAAGACCGACCCCTCCTGTCTCCTTCCCCCATCTCTACCCTCAAAGGAAGGTCCTTGGGGAGCCATAACATCCTTGGGCTTTTGGGAATGTGAATTGGGAAGAAAGTGGAGTGGGGAGGGTACAGGAGGAGGTAAGTTTAAGTCAGGACTGGAGGGTTTTCATGTTTCACTTTGTTTACGACAGAGTGATAGAGAAGGGATGATACAGGCTAGTAATAGCCATAATGTGTATGTGAGCAAAGTAGATGGGAGGAGAAGAGAAGGCTGTTCTGTTTTTAGTCTTAGTTTATTTTAATTTTAATTGAAAAATGATAATTGTACACATTTATCAGGTACAAACTGCTATTTTGATATATACCAAATGATGATTGAAAGAGTAATTGGCATCTCCACCACCTCAAATATTTATCATTTCTTTGGCTATTTTAAACAAATGTTGTCTGAACATATAGATCCCCTTCATGAAGTTTTGGACATATGTGTACTTTGTGTTTTCTTTAGGTTGTGTGGACAATTGTGTTCATATTTGTGTAACCCAACTTTACAGGGCATCCCTGGGCTGCTGCTGCCCTATGCCACCTGTGCACATCTGGAGGACAGATGAGCACATTATAATATCTTCCATAAAAACACAGACCCAAGTTCTGATGAATTATGTAAGATGTTTTTCCTCTAACTTCCTATCACCACCAGTCTTTCTTTTTCAGGACAAGCTTCATCCTGCTGTCACCAACCTCTCTAGTATTCTCCTTCATAGACTTCCCTCAACACTTCATCTGGCAAAGAACTTGGCCCTCAAAAGCCAGCCCATGGCCTCAGTAGAAGATTAGAATTAGAATTAACTAACTGATCACAAGGATATGCGTGGGACCCTCAACATCATCTCACCCTGCCACATGCGGAGTTAAGAATGCCTAATTTAAACCTAATCATGTGGGATGGAAGCATCTCTCAAAGTGTGCCCCTCGCAGTGGGAATTTGTTAGAAATGCATATCCTCAGACCTTCCAAGTCCTACAGAATCACAAACTCTAGAGGTGGGGTCCAGACACTTGGGTTGAAACAAGTTCTAGTCAAGCTGACAATCACTGATCTGAAAGAGTTGGCTCCTTTTATCAATAGCACTGCAGTCTTTATTTCTCAAGAGTTGAGAGTAGCATGGGTTGTGCCCACTGGGTGTTCTACTTTTGAATCAGAGAAGAGGCCTATTCTTATTTGTTGCAGCCAGGGGACATTTCAACAGTTCCATGGAGTTTAACCAGTGGCTCCAGGAGCCATCACAAGTGGACCCACTTGGCCACTGACAAAGGGAATTCTGTAGTGAATGCCTACAGGCTCAGTCGCAGATCAATCCAGAGAGAACTGACAGTCGCAGATCAATCCAGAGAGGACTGACAGTGTTCATGGCGGCCCTCCTTTATCATTCACTGCTTCCAATATGCAATAAGGGCCTGGGAACTACCAAATCCTGCTATGGTTCTTTTAGAAACACCATTGCTCCTAGGTGAGGCTGAATCTCCCACCTGTCCATCAATCCATCCACCCACCCATCCTTGCATCCATTCTTTAACCTAACTAACTCACAAATATGTACTAGGTTACCTGTAACTCGTGCGATCAGAAATGTGGAGACCAGATAATCCCCCCTTATCCTTAGTCAGTGAGCAAAATCCATGTGCCTCTGGAGCCCCATTATTTCTCAGTCTCATCTCTACGTTGTTTGAGGTTTCCCTTTCTCTTAATTAGCTTCTTCTTTACTCCCATGTACACATCTGGAACATCTGTTCTCTGGCTCCATTGGTGAAAGGAGTCCCCATCTAACCTTAACCTAATCACAGAAGGATCCCTCTACCTCTCAGTCTCCACTGGATTCCCCTTTTCCAGTGCCCTTTGTTCTTCCTCCACCTTCTCCCACCCCTGTTGCTTAATTTGGAGGTAGGGAGAAAATTAGCATTTTTCTTGTGCTCTGATGCCCTTCTTGGCATTTATTTCTCCTTCATGTAAAAATTACAGATTATTTGAGGCTCGTACATTGCACTAGGATCTTGTCTACTTCTCCAAGTCATTTGTAGACAGAAAGAGTAAGATGGTTTGAATCTGAAGGTCACTGGAGTAGAGGGTAGGGAAACGAGGAACTAACATATGAAATGGTAATGGTGTCACCAAATATAATGGCAGAATTGTGGTAAAGAGTAAGATTGTGGTCCAGGTGTCAAAGTCTGCTATGAATGAGGAGGTATTAAAAATAGAGAGAGGGCAGGCAAGACTCCCCCCATCCATTTGGAGTTAGGAGGAAAATGAGTAGAACAAACTGCCTCCAGTCAGCAATCACCTATGTGGCTCAGAAGTCTGAAATATGGGGAGGGTTGATGGGTTCAACTCACTTTGCTAAATGCAGCATCAGCTGGGGTGTGTTGATGAGGGGCACGGGGATGTCCTTTCAAGATGAATCACATGGCTGGCAAGCTCTTGCTGGTGACTGAGCTCAACCAGGGGTGTGAGCAAGGGCTGCAGTTCCTTTCCCTGTGCTCCTTCTCCCGGGCTGCTTGGGCTTCCTCACAGCATGGCGGCTACGTTCCAAGTCATACATCCCAAGAAAGCAAGGAGGAAGTACATGGGATTGTTATGATTTAGCCTTGGCAGTCATGTAGTGTTGCTTCAGACACACTTAATTGGCTCCACTGTTAGGGCTGGAGGAGTGATAGTTCTGCAAGAGCAGGTGGGACAGGAGATATTATTCCAGACACCTTTGGGAATGCAATGTGTCGCACAAGGTTAGCCCTCCAAGTCTTGGCAACCCGTGCCACTCATGTGGAAAGGGCATCAAGGAGGGACTTAAGCAGACCACAAGCCTTTAGAAATCCAAGGGGACAAACTGGGAGCTGTTAATGAAATTACAGTTCATAATACCAAACTGAGTTAGATGGAGCAAGAGATATGGACCAAAAGCCTGTTTTAAGCCTAATTCCACTATCTACTGTGTATGACCTTGGGAGGGTCACTTAACATCTGTGAGCCTCAGAATGTAAAATGGGAATAATAAACTGATCTTGCCTGCTTGGTGTTAATTGTCTAACAGGACAATGCCTGGTAAGTACACCCCAAACTATAAGACAGTGAGCACTACACCTTTGTGGGTGGCCTCATGTCATTTGGACCCTGGACTTCATGGCCAGTTCTGCCTTTTGTTAACCATGTGAGAGTGAATAAGTTAACTTTTCAGAGGCTCAGTTTTGTCATAAAAGGATAATGTCACCTACCCTGCTTAACTCTGAGAATGACTATAAGAACTTAATCATATAGATTAACTCAAAGGCTTATGGTAAGGGCTTAATCATGTGGGTTAGGTCACTTGGTAAGTATAACATGCTTGGGAAGTATAAAATATTGTAAGTCTATTATTATCGAAGCAACCATGACTTTTTATTTTAGGAAAAATACTTTTTTTTGTCCATACAATAGTGAAAAATTATCTCAATAAAAAGTTTAAATGATACAGCTAAACAAAAAAAGAAATAAAAGTGGGCCGGGTGTGGTGGTGCACGCTTGTAATCCCAGTACTTTGGGAGGCAGAGACCAGAGGATCCAGGTTTGCGGCCAGCCTCAGCTCTCTTTCTCTCTCTCCCTGTCTCTCTCTCTCTCTACTTAGTGAGACCTTCTGCAACTTTGTGAGACCTGGTTTCAAAAAAAAAGTATAAAAAATAGGGCCGGGGGTGTAGCACAGAGGTAGAACGTCCCTGGGTTCAATCCCCGGTACTGCAAAAAAAAAAAAAAAAAAAAGAAATAAAAGTCACACATGACTTTCCCTCTCAGATCCTCTTCCCCCTCTTCCCTTGCCTTGTTTAATTTAATGTTCTAGTATTATATACATCCTCCTTTAGCTAAAATAGTTTGTGTGTGGTGTGGTACTAGGGTCTGAACCCAGGGAATTCTACCTCTGAGCTACACCCCCAGTCCTATTTTATTTTTTATTTTGAAACAGGGTCTTGTTCTGTTGCGGAGGCCTCACTATGTTGCTGAGGCTGGCCTCAAACCCGTGATCTTCCTGTCTCAGCCTCCCAAGTACTGGGATTATAGGCATGTGTCCCTGTGCCCGGTGCTAAAGTAGATTTTAAAAAAATGATAAATGATACAGCAAGAAACAGCTGCAACTTTTCATATGTTCCATGATTTTCTTAAGGTAAACCTCTAGAGGTAGAATTTCTGGGTCATTCTTAAGGCTTTGGAACATACTGTACAACTGGCCTTTAAGCCATGCTGAACCAAATTACCCTCTTTCTAGAAGTGCACCTGCTCACTCCTTTCCCTACCCCCTGTCAGCACTGCATGTCTGCGTTCTTGTTTATTTTTGCCAATCTGATTGGGAGAAAACAATAGCCTACTTTGGAAAATAACTGCATTCAAATAAGTAAAATTTAAATGCATTTAACACATTTATTGACCGTTTGTATTTCTTCTATTGGGGTACTTGAAAACAGTAAGAAGGCTCAACATGGCACCAAAGTAAGTACCCACAGCATCTTTTCCATAGCAGCCAAAGAGGAGCAATCATCAATGATACGACTTTTAATTTCATTAGTAAGTTAATGTAGATATTATCTATCCCCTAGGACTCTTTTACAGTCCTGCTAAAACAAAGAACCCCAGCAAGGAAGAAATACTCTCCCTTCAAGGCTTCTCACCGAGCAAGGCCTGGAAGCAAAGAAATAGCATCTCTGTTGCCGCTGACCCCGGGCTGGACGCTTGTCAGTTCCACTAGAGCTGCAGTGTCCTCAGCTTGCCGGCCCCAAATGGAAGAAGCCCCTCCTTATTTATTTATTCTTCTCTGTATTCCACATATTTTAAAGCAGAACAATAAATCCCTAGAAAATTCACCTCAAAAGTAAGTGTTGTGCAATAAATTAAATAAATAAATAAATAAATAAATAAATAAAAAATTTAGATAAATACCAAGGACCTAACCCTGTAGCATTCCAATAAATACTGGGATAGGACAGAATACCTGGTCTACCTCACTGTTCTGGGAGAGGGGACATGGGTTTCCCTAGGTACAGGCAGAGCTCCACACGTTACTGGGAATCCCCCCTCCCCCCAAGGAGAACGTCCACCTCTGCTACTGGAACCAACTCTGAGATGCCGCCCTTACAGCTCATCCTCTGAGTAAACGTCCCCAGAACAACAGAAGTCACATGTGAAGGGTCTATGTTCCCTCATCATAACCCCAGCACTGGATGGATGGCTGGCTGGCTGGATGGATGGATGGATGGATGGATGATGGCTGGCTGGCTGGCTGGATGGGTAGGGGACAGGGCGGGGACCTGACTTATGACTTGTTCACAATAAATGATCTTGAAGTGGAACAAGTTGCTAACAGTTGCTTCTACCTCATCTTGTTCTCCGAATCAGAGACAGTCCCTTTGCTTTCTGAGGAGAGAGGCAGCCATCCAGCACGTGGAGAAGGTCAGGGAAAGATCACAGGGAAAAGAACGGGAACACATTTCGGCCCATTTCACACTTTTGTCCGGGACCATCCTTGACAGTAAGGTCCTCTACAAGGAACCTTTCCCTGCTCCTATTGCTACAGCATTCAGAACACTCATAAAGCTTTCTCAAGACCATCTCCCATGGGCCCCAACCACTTACCCCACCCACCCTGAGACCACAGGCCAGGCTTTTCTACTCTGTGTAGTCTATTTTTTTTCCTTTGTAGGTTTAAACACTGGCAATTTATTCTCTATCAGTTCTGGAAGTCAAACATTGGAAATAGAAGTTTGACAGAGTTGGTTCTTCCTGACAGCTCTGAGGAGATTGGCTCCTTGCTTCTCTCCAGCCTCTGGTGTTTGCGGCCATATTTGCATTCTGTGGCTTGCAGGAGCTTCCGGCATGACCTTCCTCTCTTGGTCCCTTTCCCATTCTTAATAATTGAGTTCCTTTGATTCTTGTCCCTTGAGTGCCCCTCAAATGTGACCCCAGCCACCCTCATGGGGACACACACATGCTGTGGGCATCCACTCCCTGTTCCCAAACAGGAACAAGGGTTGAGGCCACTCTTCCAAGGACAGGGGTGTGTCTGGTCCCTGGGACGGCCTATGAACCTGGATCTGAGTTTTCCTGGGGAAAAAATGAGACTTCATTCTCTCCCTTGCTTACCTCAAGTCCCAAGGCCACCTTCCATGGCTCCATTTTAGTCTTCTAGTTTCTCTAAACTTGGTTTCCCCAAGAATGTAGATCCCAACAAGAAATGAATAGATTATCTCATCCCTGTAGTATGATATATATTACAAACATTGGGCATCTTTTTTCTGGGGTGTGGTACTGGGAATCGAACACAGGCCTCATACATGCTAAGCAAGTACTCTACCTCTAAGTTACATCCCAGCCTTTGGACATCTTTATATTATTGTATGTGTTTGTTTATGTCATGGTATAACTTGGATGCAGAGCTGCGCATGGTGGTACAATGATATCCAGTGGAGCCTCTGAAGTTGACAGGGAGCATAATTCCTTTCAGATGAGGAAACCGGAGCTGTCTCTCTCTTGTAGCACACAGTCTGTAAAGTAGTACAGTGGCCCCAAGGTAGGGGTGCTGGCGGCCATAGCAGGATGCAGTGAGTAAAGATTAAGAACAATATAGAATATCAGAGATGGCTACCCTGTGCCCTTGGTACCCCACTGGTACTGGGAATGGAACCCAGCCTTTGTCTTAAACCCCATGCCTGTCTCCCCCTCCCATCCTGTTGGGGGCCAGGGAAGAGGTGATGTAGAGGCCTTTGGAGGACCAGCATCTCACATGGTCAGCTTAGAGAAACAAACTCCTTTCTCTAGTGAGTGTGTGAGATCAGTTGGGGAGGCAGCCACCAAAGTTATCGAGTCAGAGCTGGGGGGTTCTTCTCTTTAGGTCTCTGTTCTGGTGCAAGAAAGTTCAACGTCACCTTTGTTCTAGTTAAATACACAAACTACCATGTTTCTTCTAATTTTGATGACCAGGTAAATCTTACACTGTCCCCACTCTGTTCCCTGCCTCCTGCCCACAGTGCCCCCCTGGTCTCTGTGCTGATTCTTGCTCCTCCTGCAGCTGCTGCCTCTCTCCCCAGCCCCATCCATCCAACAGCAGAAATTTCTCCAACTAATACATGCTGTTTGCTGTCCTTCTCCCAGGTTCACAGAATCTCAGTACACACACACACACACACACACACACACACACACACACACTAACTGCACACTAACTGTATTCATCTTTTTTTGTGTGTGTGGCAGAAACAGCTTGTTGGCTCAAAGCAGAAGTAATTTGGGGTTGAGCAGAGATCCTTGCGGATGTTGAATTGCTCTTGGGATGCAATGCACAAATTCACCACGTAGGGGCACTGCTGCTCTAGAAAGCCACAGTCTTTTGCAGGCAGCTGTCTCCCATTAAGCCAAACTGCTGGGATCCAGGACTGAGATATTGATTTTTTATTTCTTTTAAATTAATTATCATTGATGTTCTGAATACTGCTTAATTTCTCAGTTTCAGAGGTACAGATCTGAAGCCTGTTTGATGTCATTTATAGAATTTTCCAAAGGCCAATAATGAAGACCAAGGGAAACTTTGGGTTATAAAGTTGCTTGTGAAGGTTTTTCATGAGTTTAAAATTGTTCCTGGACCTTCTAGGTATATGGATGAAATTAACCCATTCATTATTTAGATCCAAAAGATAAAAAGTAAAAACACATAGGTGGGCAGTAAAGAAAAGTTTTCAATGTGTTAAAGGTCAACAGGAAGGAGAGGCAGAGTTGGCTGAGACAAGCAGGAACTTGGACATTACACAGCAGCAATGACTGGTTATTAAAGAAGTGTAAGTAACCCAGCAGTAGTAGAAATTAGAAAACTGTGGATCAGAGGCCTAGCTTCCTTAAAGTGCCTGCAGCAAACCTCACTCCCCCAAATCTTCACCTTTCCCAATATCATGTGGGTCCGATTCTTGCCAGCAGACAGGGTTATTTTGGCTGATATTAAGTCCAGGTAAAGGCTATATATTTAGAGACCCTCAAAGAGAAATTGTTGTATAAAAAAATGAACAATCTGGCATTGTGAGAACCCTGATATCCTCATGCTTATGCCATTGAGCACTGTGAAGACAACTGGGGACAAGTCCTAGGTTTGAGACTTAGTTCTGTCATATTTCAGTCCACATTTCCATCACTGTGACCAAAATGCCTGACATGGACAGCATAGAGGAGGAAAGGTTTATTTGGACTCACGATTTAGAGGTACAGTCCACGGTCAGCCGACTCCAAGGCAGACAGCACGGTGGCATGGTGTGGTGGAGGAAAGCTGAACTCAACTCAGTGGCAGCCAGAAGCAGAGTGACAGGAAGTGACAGGGACAGAGAGAGTCCCGAAGCCCACAGCCTCAGTGACCTATCTCCTCCAGCCACCTAGGTCACCTGCTTAAGTTACCACCTAGTAAAACCATTCAAATCAATAACCCTTCAGTAGATTTATCCACTGGTGAGATTAGAGCCCTGACACAATTATTTCACCTCTGAATACTGCGTTGAGGACTTGCTTTCAACACATGAGCTTGGTGGGGGACATTCCAAGCCACAAACCATAACATGCCGCTACCTCATTGTTACATCGAGGAAGTCCCTTATCCGACATCGTCCTTCTTTCCATCTGTAAATTGAAGTGTTTGGCTAAGCTGCCCTCTGAGTTCCTCTGAGTCTGATGAACACTCCCCTGCCCCTGTTGGACCCCTGGACCTACTGGCCTTCCTGCTCTTCCAGTCCCTCTCTCTGCCTCACACTGTGAGGTCGCCCAATTGGAAGCAAAGCCTTGCTTCCCTATCTCTGCCCACTTTTGTTCCATTTCTGTCAGTCTAGAATGTCCTTTCTCCCTCTCCACTGCACTTCTAAGGTTTTTATTCCTGCTTCAAGCCCCAGGGCAAAGGCCACCCCTCAAGAAGCTGACCCTGGTATCACAGGTGCAGTCTCCTTGTCTTCTATGAATTTGCAGCCCTTTACTTATACTTCCTGTGGGCCCTGATTAGCATCTGATTTGCCTCCCTCACAGACTGAATTAATGACCACATGTACACATGCGTGAGTTTTGTGCAGATCATCTGGGTTTGACTGAAACACTGATGCTTAGCTGGCAGGATTTGGCCCAGGTACGCTCACACAGTCTGTCTCTTACAACTCAGGCAGGCTTGTGTAGTGGGTAGCGCTCAGACTCTGGAGCCAGATGGCCTGAGCTCTGCTACTTACTTCACCTACACAACGAAGATAATCACAATATCCACTTTGCATCAATGCTGTGAAGATAAAGTAGCTAGTACTTGTGCTTGCAAAGGTACCCAGTGCAAAGCAAGCTCTCAATAAATGCTATCTCTGAGTGGTACTTTTTCTCTTACTCATTAAAATACAAAAGCCTCAACTTCTTGACAGTTAGCAGTATCTTTCGTGGTAGGAGAAAAATCCCCTGTGTCTATTGCTGTGCCCATTCATGCCTCTGGATTTACTGGCATCTGCTACAGAGGGCTGGGAAATGCAATCCGGGACAGCCTGCTCCCTGAGCGGGCTCCAGCTCTCAGTCCTCAGAGGGAACCTTTGCTTGACAAAAGCCTTTAGTGCATGGAAAACAGATTAACTTGCTATCATTCCAGCCTGCCACTGGCCATTTGCTAAATTGTACAATTTGATATGGCGTGTGTCCTCCTGCCCCCTCTTGGGCCTGCCCAGGCGCCAGCCTCGCTTCTTATCTACATGGTGTGATGGCTGCAATTCACCTGCCCACTTGTGATATGTCCCCTCTCAGCAGATTTGTCCTTTTATCTGCTTGGATTCAAGGACAGGAGAAGAAAGAAAAAGAGATGAAGATAGGTGAGAAGGAAAAACTCGGCAGACTAAATATGTTTTAAGGCATCTTCCAGGTAGGGAGTTCTATGTTTTGAACTCAGTGGTAGATGTGCCTCTTTATTATTGGGTCTGCTCCTTCTGTATTCGACTATACGATAAATTTCAGAGAAAACTCATTTTCCTATCTTCCTGATCTCGATCTAATTTCCTTCTACTCCCTCTAAGTTCTATTTCCTGTAAAGTTATTTTGAAGTTAGACACTGACACTGAAAGATGATGTTATGTCTGCTCCATGGAATTCTCCTGGACATGGTGAAATGGGGTCATGGGCTTTCTGCATGTTTGTTCTTACAGGACTTGGGGTGGAGGACAAGCAGGAGAATGGTGGGAACTGGAATAGCCTCACCTACCTTCCTGCCATCAAATGCTCCTACCTCTTCCAAGACATCCCATAAACCATTGCCATGGTCAGTTCAAAGTTCAGCCTTAGGTCTCCCGATCAAACACCTGAGCATAAAAGGGTGCAAAATAGATGGCCACAGTGGTGCATGCCTATAATTCCAGTACTTGGGAGGCTGAGACAGGAGGTTTGTGGGTTTGAGGCCAGCCTAAGCAACTTAGTGAGACCCCCCCATTTCAAAAAATAAAAATGGTTGGGGGTGTAGCTTAGAGGTAGGATGCTTCTGGGTTTAATCCCTAGTACCCCCCACCAAAAAAGGGGTGTAAAATGATGCAGTCCAATTGCTTCCTGTTACACATGTGGAAACCAAGGGCCAGAAGGGCCCCCCCAAAAAAAAGTTAGCACCTACCCAGCTCTGATTACATGTCAGGTGCTGGGTGTGCTAAACACTTCACATGGATGAAATCACATGAGCCTCAGAACAGCTCCATGGGTCCATACTACTATTTTATGCATTATTTGCTGATGAGGAAGTTGAGGCACAGGCTTGTTAAGTAGCCAGGCCAAGCCATCTGTCCAGTGAGAGGCACAATTGGGACTGGAACCCAGAGCCAGCTCCACAGTCCTTGCTCTTGACTGTTATGCGTCTCCCCAGGAATGAGCCGTTCACAGTTGCACTGTTAACACAGGGTGCCACTGGGTCTGGAAGGGTTTCTGGTCTCCAAGTCCAGGCTCCCCATTGTCTGGGCAAATAATAATAAGCTGCACACCTTTGGCCTGGCTTTCCACTCCTTCCTACCTGATGCCAGACTACCTTTCCAGGCTCACATGCCACCTCCTCCCAAATGCACTAAATCCCAGTCAACCGATGACTGAGTGAAGGAATGACGGGAGTGAATAAATGAAGGAAACGGAAGACTGAGCTCTCCCAGCCTTACCTGGGGATCACTTCCTGTCTGCAGTCCTTCAGCAGACTGGGAATGTTTTACAATGATGTCATCAATATCTCAATAAATCTTTCTCATTCTCTCAGAGCCTGGTGAGGAGCTAGCATTCCTGAAGGTCAGGCATACAGTCCTTCTTCCCTTCACGCAGGTGACACAATGAGGGAGCAATACTGGGACATACCTGAAGGGCTGAGCTCCATTGCCCTCACACGCAGCAGCAGTGGTAGCAGCAGTAGACATAGCAGCACTGACACTAGCAGGTACCACTGAATGCTGACCCTGTGCCAGGTGCAGTTCTAAGTGTTTTGGTTTGTACTTAACCTGTTTCACCCTCACACCACCACTACGGGAATACATATACTATTATTATACCCGTTTTGTAATTGAGACACTGAGAAGAAACTAAGACATCGGCCCAAAGTTGGATAGTTGGTGTCAGAAGTGGGATGAGATCTAAGCTCTGTTGTCAAAATCCATATTCTTCACCACACTCTGAAAGCTTCCTGAGGGCTCGAAGAGAGGGGTGCTTGTTCTGTCCTGAGTGTGGGGGATCATTTCTTTGTTTGTAGTGAGCGGCTACTGTCATAGGTCATATTAGTGCCAGGACCTAAAATCAGGTGTTCAAAGCTAAATTCAGGTGCTCAATGGTTGTAGAGCTCAGCTAAATGGTTAGGTGACTTTTTTTGGAAGAGGGTCCTATTATAGTTTGAGATTAACTCAATTCCCTGAAACCAATTTGAGGAACTGTTAAGATAATCAATTTTACTTCATACTTCATATGATACTTCATAAGTTTTAGGATTAATACAAAATATGAGCATATTAATACAAAATATCAGCATATGCCAAACTTTTCCCATTCAGAGCAAGGAAAGTGACAAGGAGACTCGCCTTTATGCCTTTTGCCAGAACACAGGGTTCACAAGGAGAACTCAAGTCAATGTTTCTCAAAATTGAGCAATGTATACAGAGCTCTGTTAAAGAATAAATTTTCATGGTGCTCTAGTAATTATTTACTTTATTTTTTATTTCAATGTTTACAAACATAAAACTAGGGATAAAATTTTTATGTTTTTAGTTCTTATGTAAGTGTACAACCAAAGGAATGCACATATAAATACAGAGATGTAGATGAGTAAAATTCAAAGTAGGAAGCATTAATTACTGCAACGGATGTCCTTTTGTTGACACTGAAATGCTGATGTTATGCTTCTTAGCTCAGCGGTTGCCATTTTTGTCAGAAATAACAGTGATGTTATATTTTTTAAATAGGGAGATCATTAGATTGGGGTGGCTACAGCACTTTAAGTTCCTACCTAAGCAAACTACCCAATGTGAATTGTAAAACAAAACTAAAGACTTCACTGATCAGAAAACTCTAACCTCTAACTAGAGACTTTTCATTCTAAACAATTAAATACATTTTCTTTCTTCTGGAAAAGAGAATATTCTATAAACAAACCATAACATGAATCTTTTGACTCTAAACAAGAGGGACCCATAACTGGAGTCTCTGTTATTATTTTAAAAGGACGTACTAGATTTGATAGAACTAATGTAAGTATTCCCCAACATACACCATACATGACTTAAAAACTTTGTTTCATCAAATTAAGGGTCATTTTGTATTTTATGCTCTGCTTCCTGCTATTGAATTTCTTCAAATTGGTATGCTACTATTGAAATATTTAAAGCTGGTCTGCTGCTGTTGAATTGTTCCAAGTTGGAATGCTGCTACTGAATTATTCCAAGTTGGCATGTACCAAGATGGAACCCAAAGAAAACACCTGCCAGCAAGGTGAATCACGTATAGTGCTACAGGGCAGCCACCCTGTGATGACTCAATTTTGCAATCATTTTTATCCTTCCAAATTGCTGCAAAACTTCCATCTGTTCAGCTGGCCATGACTTTACCTAGCAGAAACGCATCAATTACCTAATATACCCCCTTTCTGTCCTCTATCATTAGACTGTGACACTTAACCTAGTATGTGACTCCGATGTACTATGTCATTTCCATGATGCCACATCGATTTAATATCTACTCTAAGAAACTAAACTCTTGGCCCATAAAAATGTCATTCAACTGTGAACTACCATGGCAAATGAGAAGTTTTGATTTTGTGCTTGGTGACAGAGTCCAACACAGAACAAAATGAGTACAAGATAAATAGTATCCAACAAAAGACAGCCAGATATGCCTTGCAAAAATTTAATGATAAATAATGTCAGTTTTGATGATGTCAAGGTTATCAATAGGACCAAGAACAAAGCACTGAACTCTCATAGCAGCACTTAGTTATAAGTGGTCAAGATTATATTCACTATAATTATCATAAGCATTGAAACAATTATAAAATAAAAATTATCATAAAAGTGAAAACACAGAATTTTTAAAACTAGCAGAATTTGCAAATCCTCAAGTCATCTGAGAACCAGTAGGGATCCATAGGTCTTACTATAAATAGACCAAATTGGATCTAAAACTGCTCGGTTAAAGTCAATGTTCAGAAGATATGGCTTTTTCAACTATGTTGGAATAATAAAAAAGACTCTTCAGCAAGGCATGGTGGCACACTCCTGTAATCCCAGTACTTGGGAGGCTAAGACTGGAGGATCACAGGTTCAAGACCAGCATCGGTAACTTGGAGAGAACCTCAGCAAGTTAGTGAGACCCTGTTTCAAAATAAAAATAGGGCTGGGGGGGTAGCTCAAAGGTAGAATGCCCTTGGGTTGAATGAGACTCCATTCAAAAGAGACTTTTCAACATTTCCTTTAAATAGTAAGTGGTATTAGAAGATTGACAAGCATGAGTCAGTTTGTTAAACTTGATTTAAGCACAGCTTTTTTGGGAGCATACATTTCATATAAAGCAAGAGCCTATGACTAGTTCTCTCCAGTGGAGTGGAGGGGGAGGTTGCCTGGAATCAGAAGGCAAAGTAAGCCTGGAGATTCAATAGCTCTCTGTGCTGTTTCCTAGCCAAGGCTCCTTTTAGTGCACTGGTCTACCTGCCTATTTAGCACAGGGTGCACCGAATGCTACAATAAGAGTAAGGCACAAGTTAAAAAGCAACCCTGGTGATGGGGCTGCAGATCTGTTGCGAGGCCATGAAATGGTCCAGTCATAAAGCCATGAGCTGTTTTGCTTGTGCTTCAACTACCTGGGGAGAATTTTAATGCTATTGCATTGGAAACATAGCATCTATGTTTCATGCAAATTCTTTCCCAGTCCACAGCCTGGAACAACAATGACCTTGCTGGGGTGGAAGTGGCAGCTTAAGAGAGCTCATGACATGACTTGAACGGCGTCCTTCTTCAAGCCTCATCTTTTCCTGTCTCCACCTCTCTCCCCCAAGCCCTTTCCACTATTCTATTGGTCTCTCTCCTCATTTATCTAGAGTCCCTTTTGTTTCCTGTTTTCTCTCTAGCTTCCATTTCTAAGACTAGCTGATCTCACTTAGCATAATGTTCTCTAGTTCCATCCATTTTCCTGCAAATGGCCTAATTTTGTTTTTCTTTATGGCTGAGTAAAAACTTCATTGTGTATATATACCACATTTTCTTTATACCACTCATCTGTTGATGGACACCTAGGTTGGTTCCATAATTTGGCTTCTGTGGATTATGCTGCTATAAACATGGGTATGCATATATCACTATAGTATTCTGACTTTAATTCTTTTGGAAAGATACTGAGGAGTGGTATAGCTAGGTCATATGGTAGTTCCATTCCTAGTCTTTTGAAGAACCTCCACACAATTACAATGCACAAATAAATATTTATTTTTAAAAAAGAGTATTCAAGCCGGGCGTGGTGGCGCACGCTTGTAATCCCAGTACTTGGGAGGCAGAGACCGGAGGATCCGGGTTCGCGGCCAGCCCCAGCTACTTAGTGAGGCCTTCCACAACTTCGTGAGACCCAGTTTCAAAATAAAGTATATAAAAAAAATAGGGCCAGGGGTGTATCTCAGAGATAAAATACCCCTGGGCTCAATCCCCGGTACCACACACACACAAAAAAGAGTATTCAGAATAATGTGTGACCAAATATCTGGGCACTCACGGAGAATGTACATCTCAGGACTTGGTCTCCATGATTACATAAGCTGAATCCTTATAATAAATCACTTTTTACGTGTGTATACACACATATGTACATACACATACCCAGCACTCATTAGAAGGACATTAGGGTCGGGCATGGTGGCTCATGCCTATAAAACCAGGGAGGCTGAGAGAGGAGGATTGCAGGTTCAACACCAGCCTCATCAACTTATCTAGACCCTGTTTCAAAATTTAAAACACTACAAAGGGCTGGTGGTGTAGTTTGGAGGTAGAATGCCCCTGGGTTCAATCCCCAGTACCCCAAAATAAAATGAAATAGAAATACTTTAGGAATAGCAATAGCACAAAACATCCAGAGGGAACCAAAGCTTCCTTCCCATAGACATCAACCAATAGCGGCTCAGTACTAGAAATAGTTCTCTGAACAAGTGCAAAAGGAAGACTAAGACTTAGCTGTGAGGGTCACAGACAAAACAAAAACATAGGCATCCTAGCCTAGGCAGTGTGGGGTGGTGATGCATGGGGAGTACAGGAGAGGACGCAGATCATTCCAGATCTATGAGTGCTTTACCACATGAGTTAAAAGTGGTCATCACCATGTTGTACAGAAGGAAGAGCTGAGGCCTTGGTATTAGAATCTGTAATACATTAGGATACCATACAACACAGATCAATATAATTAATTATGAATAGTATATAACAATACCAATGTAACTAAAGAAATATATACTTTTCATTACCAACTGTGGCTTTAAATTATTCTGATTAGTTATTTTTATAAAGTGTGAGTTAATGTTACATGCAGATCTCTGAGTAGCACAGACCAGCCTGACCACTGAATCCAGGCTGGATACACACACGGTGGGCAAAACAGAAGCTGCGGCTGTGTCCACCCCCACCCTCCTTCCCAACACAGCCTTCAGAGGGCTGAGTCCTTCTAAGACTGTTACCTGCAACCAATAGAAAATTTGGTGTGGTGATCAGTCTGTGAATCTCAACCCCCCAATACTAAGATGAACACATCCATACTGCTTCACCTCAATTGCAAGGAAAGAACAGACATTATCAGAGAAATACAAGATAAAATTGGACCCTGTGGCTATAAATGGAGTTTTTTCCATCTTTAGGAGAAATCTGGTCGCTAGTGGCAGAAATGAACACCCCCACCCCCAGCCTATCCTCCCTCCACAAACAAGTGACAACCTCTGGGAACCCCCACAGCCTCTGTGCGTTTCCAGTCCCTCGTCACTGACACCCACACACACACAACTGCCTCCGCCTCTGTTTCCACAGTAAAAAGCACTCCGAAGCGCACGACAAACTGCTTATTGATGTTTTGCTAAATACAGGTTTCTTACTTCCTCTTTTGCGGTTGGTTAAGAGCCCTCCTTCCAGACCTTTAGGTAATTTCTTCAACATCCCCCTTTCTTCTCCCTCCCATTGACTGGAGATGGTCCTGTTAAGTTAAGGCTTATGCCACTGTCCAAGGTGGCACTGTAACATTAAGATCTGGCCGGTCTCAGAAAGTGAAGGGTCAGGTTTTCTCTCATATGTGGAAGCTAGAAAGAACGGGGAAATAAAAGAGCCTTTAGATAAAGGAGGAGAGATTCCAGTAAAATAGTGGAAGAGGATTAAGGGAGGGAGGTGGGGGAGAGGAGGAGATCCGATGAAGGAAACAGTTCAAATAATGCTATGTACATATATGAGATTATCAATACGAATCTCAATAACATGTATGGGGAAAGGGAGGGAGAGGGTGTGATCCAGAGAGAAACACACCAGCTGTTGTGTGCATGTATGTTTCTATGACTAGACCTCATTGTGATGTATAATTTCAATGCACCAATAAAAATAAAAAAAAAAACAGAAAAAGAAAAAGGAGAAAGAGAAAATCTGGATTCTGGATTCATTTATCCTTGGCAACCCTGGAGAAGGCACTTTGGAAAAAAGAGGGTCAATTTGTATAAAGAGAAGAGCCTTGAGGAACCAAGCTGGCTTTCTTAATTTTTTGAAAGAAGGTCCAAGGAACTGGGAGTGGTGGCGCATGCCTGTAATCCCAGTAGTCGGGAGGCTGAGACAGAGGGTCACAGGTTCGAGATCAGCCTCGGCAACTTAGTGAGGCTCTCAGCAATGTAGTGAGACCCTGTTTCAAAAAATAAAGAGATAAAAAGGGCTGGTGGTGGTGATGGCCCTGGGTTCAATTCCCAGAGTCAAAAAGAATAAAAAAAAAAAGAAGAAAGTACAAGGAAGTGACCATAGTTGGAAAGGAAAGCTGATTACATTTCAGAAAATAGAATTCAACCCCATCACCCAAAGGAAATCCCTGCCTGCGATTCCTCCAGCTCATGGGACAGGCAAAGGAGACCTAGAGCCAATGCTCAGATCTGTTTCCCCAAAACTCTGCTTAGAGGTGGTCACTGTTTATACACGTCTGTATATACACGTATGAAGAATGTATATGTCACTGTGTCTCAACTCTCACAACCAACGTGGGGGGGGATTGCTTTAGGAATAAGGAAGTCAAGGCTGATGTGACCACCCTCGGTGACACTGTCAGGTATTAGTGGAACCACACCCTGAACCCAGTTCTCAAAGCAAGTTATTTACTCTTTGCTTTGCTTTGTTAATGCCTGTTCACAGACTTAAATAGCTGAGAGAGCATAAGGGATGATGGTTAGTAAATGATCATTTTGCTTCCCTGCTAAGAGTAGGCTACCTAGTCAATTTCTGGGGGAAAAGAAAAGATGGAAATACTGCGCCAAGGTCCTCTTCTCTCTCTGTCAGATGCTACCTTCCACCTGTGCTCATAAGTTTTGGGATCACAGACAAGTGGATTTGGAAGGCAGCAAAGACCTTGCAGGGATCAATTCCAGCTTCCTCGCTGGTGCCACCAGCCACCTCCTTATATTCTTACTGTAGCGAGCTGATCTATAGAGCTGCTGCTTCTACTTCTAAACATCCCCAGTTGTCAAGGACCTCCACCCCACCTTACACGATCTTAAAATCAGTTTCCCCACAACCTCGTCTTGCTTAGTTCTGGCCTCTTCAACTTGTTGTGAACCCCTTTATATTTTTTCCCTCCTCCAGGATCCCCATTTCCTTTCCCTTTATCTCAGCTTGAAGAATTTTCCAGACTCATGATCCTGCTGGAACCCTCCCAGGAAGAAACTGAGACTCATTGTTCTTTCATAACAGAAGCCTCCATGTGTAGAAAGACAACACTGCTGATGTTTCCTTGCTGTGTCAGAATACAAGAGGACAGCCACTTTCCTCAGCTTAGACACCATGATTCTATCTGTGGCCACAACCCTGCCACTCTTGGCTTTTGAACCAGCCAATATTTAGCATGTGATAGATGAATTAGCTCCATAAAATTCCATTACATAATGTTTCCTTTAATTTGTTTAATCAGTTGAGATTATTTTAGATCCTGTCATTTGGCCTCTGTCATGCTTGCTCTGTGGGGACAGAGAGAGATAGAGAGAGAGAGAGAGAGAGAGAGAGAGAGAGAGAGAGATTCCTGAGGCACTCAGGGCTGCCTGCAGGGTCTCTGTGTTCCTGCCATGTCACGCTGGGTAGCAGAGGGACAGGCCACAGAAGTTACCCTGAGGGGTGAAGGGGAGTTCACAGGAGCTGTGATCTGAAGTTCAGGGGCAGTGCTCCTCCAAGATCGAAGGAGCAGTCTGGGTTCAGTTCCATCGAGAGCATATCAGAGAGATGTCATCAAACAGGCCCCTCTGCTATCCTCAGAGCCAAGTCTTAGTCTTTGCTTATGCATTTATCCAGAGGACTGGATATAGTAGTGAGTCTTTACTAGTGGTTGGTATCTCTGGGAAATTTTGCTCCCTCAAGATGCTCTGTGGTACTGCTGTTTCTAATGTCTTTCTAATTAGTGTGTGTGTGTGTGTGTGTGTGTGTGTGTGTGTGTGTGTGTACAAACAGCCATGCATCACTTAACAATAGTGGTACATTCTGAGAACTGTGTCATTAGGCGATTTGGTCATTGTGTGTACATCATTAAGTGTACCTACACAAACCTAGGCAGTATATTCTCCTACATGTCTCAGCTATATGGTGTGTGTGTATGGGGGTGTACAGCCTATTACTCCTAGAGCCATACTAAACAAAACAACATGAGAGTTGGGCATGGTGGCACCTGCCTGTAATCTCAGTACTTGGGAGGCTGAGACAGGAGGATTGCAGGTTCAAGGACAGCCTCAGTAAAGTAGCAACACTCTCATCAACTTAGCAAGACCCTGTTTCCAACTAAAAAATAAGATAGGGTTGGGAGTATAGCTTGGAGGCAGAATGCTCCTGGGTTCAATCTCTGGTCCTGCACACACACTAAAAACCTCCCCCCCAAACCAAAACCAAACCAAACAAACCAAACACCCATGAGATTATACCAAGCACAAGAGAAAATAATGCAGTCAAGAGATGTGGCACACTTGAGATGTGTGAGGCTGCTGCCCGAGTAACTTGCCACACAGTGGTACAGTAGATACTTTTTATAAGTAGACATATGCTCTAAAATAATGATAAAAGTATAGAACAGTAAATACATATCCAGTAACATAGTCACTTATTATCAAGTACCATCCATGGTACATAACTGTGTGTGCAATACTCTTATATGACTTGGCAGCGTGGTGGGTTTGTTTACATCAGCATCATCAACATGTGAATGATGGGTTGCACTATGATTAGTGAGGACTAAGATATCACTAGGTAATAGTAATTTTTCAGTTCCATTATAATCTTATGGGACCACCACATGGTCCATCACTGACTGAAACATCATGCATGACTGCATAAATATATATATATATGTATATATACATGTACACACTCATATACATTATACATCATACACATATAATATATACATTATATACCACACACATGTTATATATACATTATATGTTAAATATATAATATATGATAAATATTATGGAATTGATTTTCATTTCTGATTTTGAATCAGTCAAAAATTTACATACACCTTGTCTTAATTCAGGAATTTTACAAAAACTTGAATAGAATTAGCTCAAAGAGAAGGATCCTGTGCCTCTCTCTCCTCACTCCATGTAAACATCACTAATAATCATGCCCGAGTATAACTATGAGCCACGGGTAAGTCCAACCTGACTGTACAACCAGCATTTCTCCAACTTCCTCGTTATCCAAGGTTCAAGAGGCCCTCTCAAATGACTTCCTGAAGTTAAGATACCTGAGATCTGTGACATCCCTTCTAATTTCAGTAACTTCAGTAGAGGCTCAATAATATACTATTTTGACCCTTTCTGGAAATTGAACATAATTTTTTCAGCACTCTGAGATAAAATAAATATAGGACCATAGATTACCTGGTTCAAAGTAATTGAGAGTTAGTTTATGCTTTTAACCATTTTGGCATTTGATACTGTTAATTATTTTCTTTCCAGTTGGATAATTGTCTTTGATGGGAAAGTTAAATGTGAAGTAATTAAATACATCTACTTTCTTAATGTCACTATAACAACACAACCTCGTGTGTGTGTGTGTGTGTGTGTGTGTGTGTGTGTGTATGTGTGTGTGGTACTGGGGATTGAACCCAGGGACATTCTACCTTTGAGCTACACCCCCAGCCCTTTTATATTTTTATTTTTTTGTTTTGAAACAGAGTCTTTCTAGGTTGTTGAGAGTCTTGCTACATTGCTGAGGCTGTTCTCAAAGCTGCAATCCTCCTGTCTGAGCCTCCCAAGTACTGGGATTATAGGTGTGCGCCACCACACCCCATCAACTCAATCTCTTGAAGTAGTATCTCTGCCTCCTCCTAGTCCTTTCTCAATGGCTATTTCCTATTTGTCCCTATAGGAACACGACCTTTCTCCAGCCTACTCTGAGCCCTGAGAGGATATTCTGGATGCACTGGGCCAGTGGGTCCCCTGGCCCTCTTGTTCCTTGTTAGGTTTGGCCAATGAGAGGCAGCTCCAGAGGTGGCCAAGCAGAAAGCCGGTGGGTCAGTTCACTTCCTATTCAATCCCATGAGTTGGCTGTGGTCCACTGACAGCCACTGCTCTTGCTGCTTCTGTGATGTGTCCCCTCCCCCCAAATTATTCTTACCAGGTTCCAACTTGTCCATCTCTTGTTATTTCCCCGATACTCAATCCACACCTTTAAAAATAGTCTTTTAATTAAAATGTCCTCAGATATCTTGAGTAAGCCATCTGTTTCCTCCAAGACCTTCACAGATGCATTGTGCTTCTTGTCACTCCAAATCAAACTTTTCCTTGTGGTGGTGGCTGACCTCAGGATGTTTCATAAGACTCCAATCTTTCTCAGCATTAGCCTCTCTGAAAATGATTCTTCCAGTTTTGGGTATTTTATTTCCTCTTATCTTCCTTGCTGGGTTTATGCATCTTTTAAAAATTTTAGCTCTCCAAAAAGCTTCTTATGTAGTGTTCTACATAATGTTTCCTTTTCTTCCCCCTTATTAGGAACATTTGGAAATTCCTAACTGCACAGAAGCTCATATGGAAGGCCACCTAGTCTAGCTCTTCTCATTCTATGTGCTCTCCCTTGGGCCACATCTCACATATATCAAATTGTGAATTTTGACTCTATTTTTAGGGGAAAAGGTCATTGTGAAACCTCACAAATGATGGCGCATGTTTGCAACAATGAGGCTTATGAACCGCTGCCCTCGCCACTTGACAAAGTTTCTCCCATCTGCTCTGTAGCTCTTCAGCAGAACAAGCCAGGGCTGGGAAAGCTTATGAAACTGAATACAAATTACTCTTGAAGAACTGATTCAACATGAAGCACACAGGGGAAATTTAGCTGACACATACATCCACCTCTATTCCAGAACACACACTATGACTTGCATCAGCGATTTCTGTTCATGACAGAGTTTTCAAGAATTAGATTTTGGTAAAGATAAGATCGAAAAGACTGATGATCTCATTTATCTAACTATTTGATAAGATGACCCACTCCAGCATCCTGATAGTGAAATGAGTCAAGAGCAATGTGCACGTATGTTTGTATCACTTTGAACCTCACTATGATGTATAATTAGAATGTGCCAATAAAAGTTTAAAAATATTGCCAGGCGTGGTGGCGCATGCTTGTAATCCCAGTACTTTGGGAGGCGGAGACCGGAGGATCCGGGTTCGCGGCCAACCTCAGTGCGCATGCGCGTGCGCGATCGATCTCTCTCTCTCTCTCTCTCTCTGTCTGTCTGTCTCTCTCTCTCTCTACCTAGTGAGGCTCTCCGCAACTTCGTGAGATCCAGTTTCAAAAATAAAGCATAAAAAAATAGGGCCGGGGGTGTAGCGTGGAGGTAGAACGCCCCTGTGTTCAATCTCCGGTACTGCAAAAAAAAAAAATTTTTTTTTATGTGCAACCAAACAAGGAAAGGGACAACCTGATGCCGCACACTTCCGAAAGCAGCTGTCAAGGGAATTCTGCAGAAAAGCAGCAGAGAAAGGTTTGTCCTAGAACTGCCTCCTGGAACCCTTCCCTACTTAGCAGCAACCTGGGAGAAAGCATGATGGGAGACTTTCCCTATGCATCCAGAAAGGAGTAAACTTTGCCTTCTTCTAGGGAGGAACAAATGGAGAACCAAAGGGATGAAGGTAAGTGAAGGATGGGCTGACTTTCAATGATGGAAATAAATTTATAGCAGCATCTCATTTTCATAAGTGTGAGGGTGGTCATATCCAGTCTGCCAGATTTCTCCTTATATATATGCATGGAAAGAATTCAAATATAGAAATAATACTGAATAATTAAGAGGTTTATGGCTGCCAGGTGAGGTGGCACATGCCTGTAATCCCAGTACTTGGGAGCCTAAGATAGGAGGATTGTGGGTTTGAGGCCAGCCTCAACAACTTAGTGAGACCCTGTTTCAGAATAAAAAGTAAAATAGGGCTAGGAGAATAGGTCAGAGGTAGAATGCCCCTGGGTTCAATCCCCAGTACTACACACACACACACACACACACACACACACACATGCTTGTGGCCAATGAAAAGAATCAGCATGTCAAAATAATCTCTTTTTTCTCTCTTTATTAAAATGTAAGGACTGTTATGGGTGAGAATTTTGTCTGTTCTGTCTACAGCTTATAGCTATAGGCTCACCAGCACCTTGAAAGAACCTTGCACAAAGAAGACCCTAATACTGACTGGATGCATGAATAAGAATGTTCTATAAAAATTGGGACATGGTGTCAACAGATGGATAACAGACATTTGGCACATATACACAATGAAATTCTACTCAGTCATAAAGAAGAACAAAATAAAGTCACTTGCAGGAAAATGGAGGGAACTGGAGAGTAATTCATGTTCAGTGATACAGGCCAGATTCAGAAAGTCAAGGGTTACATATTTTCTCTCATATGTGGAAGCTAGAGAGAGAAAAGAAGAAAAAGGGGGGGGGTCATGAAAATAGAAGGGAGGCCAACAGAGTGGAGGAAGAGAGGCTGGGGATCAGGGAGAGGGAGATGGGAGATACTGGGGAATGAAATTGACCGGATTATGTTATGTGCGTGTATAAGTATATCACAATGAACCCCAATATTATGTATAATTATAATGGACCAAAATTAATTTAAAAAATTGGGAGGTAAGAGATAGAAAATAGGAAGAAGTATTAATATCCTCTTCTTTCTTGGCAGGGAGTCAATTGATACTATATAAAATTGAACCAGTAATTAATAAAAATATATGGCTCCAATGAATTTTATAATCTCTTTTGTTACGGAATCCTTAAGGAAATAATATGTTGGATAGTAAAGAAATATTCACATGGCCGTCAAAATTCCTCCAGTGTTACTTCAGTTTCTTTCACTTCTGTATATAAGTTAAACTCATCTTAATATATATTTTTAAGTTAAAAAAGGCATTAGAGTATGATATTTTATGGTCTATCAATCTTGCCAGCTTCTTTCTGCTTCTCTCATACATATATAGTATATGTATGTATTTATTTATGCATTTGTATATATATGCACACCTATATGCATACGTATTCTTTAAAAGATTCTGAAATGATGTTCACCCAATGCTCAGCATTGTTATTTTTGGATGGTGAGATTTGGAAAGTGATTTTTTTTCTTTATGCTCTTTTGCGATTCTTGAATTCTTTAAAATGAGCCTGCATGGTCTTTAGAGAAAGAATAATGTAATTTTTCATTGAATTTTTTAAATGAAGAGAGGGAAAGTAGATCATGGTATATCACGTTATAACCACATATTGAAAATATGCAATAATTTGTTTTTTTAAAGAAATAATGATAGTATGGGAACAGACTGTGAGTTGAGTGTTGTTTTGCTTACTCATAAAGTTTTCTTTTTTCTAAATACGCTTCTCTCTCTCTCTCTCTCTCTCATTTCTTCTTAAAGCCTACTGTCACAGAGGCTCCTGGTTCAAGTGTATTTTTGATTGATCATGTGATCATAATGCTGGTTAAGATGGCTTTTTTAGGAGACCTAATTATTGGCTATTAAGGCTCTTCTGTAATTGATAGATTTATTCTGAAATGTGTGCTACTGAACAATACATTTCTATACTCACCCATTTTCCATTCCTTTTCTCATACTATGGACAAGGGAAACTGGAAGAATCAGACTGTGGGGAAGGGCTAGATTGTAGGGTCCTGTGCATATGTCTACATGCTTTACAATGTGAGTGACCAAGCATTAGTCTTGAGCCTGTCTTTTGAAAATAGCATGCATTTTCAAAATCATCACATTCTCAAGACACAGTAGAGAACATGGTTCTAATCTGGTGTCTTTTTTTTAACAGGTATATGGCAGAGGATATTGGAAAGGAATGAGTTTAAGAGGAGGTTTAAGAGTTAGGAGAGTTGGGTTCCATTCTTAGTGTGCACTGCTGGTCAGCACATCTAACTTCTCTATGACTTAGCTTCATCCTCTGAAAACAAGAGGATTAGACTGGATCTCTGGTTCTAGACCCTGGCTGCACCTGGGAAGCCTTACCAACTAGTGATGCCTTATTGGGGTGATGCCTCACCCCAAAATTCTCTGATGAGCTTGCACATTGGAAATACTATACGGTTCTGCATTATGCTCAAAATGTACAACCATGGTTAAGAATCATTGAGCTCTTGATTACCAATATTCCTTTATCCCCAAATTCCATTTCGCATCACAGATAATCTCACTGAAGGCCCAGTCCTGGGTTCCCAACACTTTAAGAAAAGTAGAAGCCAAGATGTGTCAGATCTTCGTATGTGTTGTGGGTGACTTCGAGATCTCAGGCAGGAGAAGGCAGAAAAACACCATATCTCAGCAGATGAACCAGGGATGGAATGGCATCAGACTCTTTTCCTTAGCACGCCATGTAGGGTGCGGTATTATCTTCAGAAGCCTGTCGCTTTTTATTTGATTTGGCCACTAAGGGAGTTTCTTACCTTCACTTTCTCTAATTGTGATGGTGAAGGTTTGCTTCATTGCCAAATGGATTTGTAATGTTATTAGCTGCTGTCTCTCCACCTTTGCCCATTGGCATATCATTTGGGAATTCTAATTTTCCCCCCCTGGTGCAACTAGTGAGCATCATGGGGAGCCACAGTCCCCAAAAGTTCAAGAGTCTTGAACACAAGAGACTAGGGTGGGAATTTAGAGAGGAACATGGATGGCTCTGCACACATCCCTTCTCCACATTGCAGTCCGCCTCTCCAAAGATGGCTTGAAAAGTGTCATTGTGGCTACGCTGAACAACCTTCCCCAGGTCCCCTTTCCTGAATGTTTCCAGATAGGGTGGACCACGAGAGACATTAATGTATGAGATTCAGAGGGTAGAAGGGAAGTGGCTGCCATTTGGAGCTCATACACACCATCACTTGTCACTTATCTGCCGCTTGTCCTGTTAGGTATGGTGGCAGCCAGGACTACAACTGCTTCCCTGGATTTTCCTCCAGCTCCTCTAACTCCTGGGCCAGGTGTATGCTTCTCCCTGTGATGATGGAAGCCAGTGTGCCCTGCAGGGCAACTACAGTCAAGGGAGGTGATGCGAACTGACGTGGGCTTCAGTAGTCTTCTCAGATCCTGGCTCATGCATGTGGTGTGGTCCTCGTTTGTCCTTGTCTCCCTACGTCACATCCATCTCCTTTGCTTACCACCCACCCCAGGGTCTTCAAGCTCCAACATCCCATGATCAGACATGAAGACATCAGCCTTACAGAGCCTGCTCAACAAGCAACCACAATCATAAGGTTGATTCCTTGTGATGAACGTATATTGTCAACCCAAGAGGCAAGTCGAGGCACACTGAGTGCGAGAGCAGAGTTTATTCAAACCAAAGTGAGGACAGCCACCTGGGAATCACATAATCTAGTTGCCCAGAATAAGTGCTCTGAAATGGTGTCTGATGAGTCTGGTTTTGTGATGTACATACACAAACTTATCAAAGCCAACCACTGTGCTGAGCACAGGAAGGTAGGGAGGGAGAGGGAGTGGGGTGGGAACTGGGGGAGGGCTCAATGAGTGCTGTGTGCATGTATGCCTCTATAACCCTGAACTCCATCAAGATGTAAGATTATAATGCACCAGTAAAAAACAATTAAAAAAAGAGCGGGAGGGGGGTTACAGCAAACTGGTTGTTAACATTGCATCAGTCAACAAGAATAGCACAGATTGTTGATTGGAGTCGCTCATTTTCTGTTACAGACTTCAGGTAAGAATTGAGAGAAGTAGAAACAAGGTATTCTTCAAGTTATTTATACTCTAATGGCATTGGTACATTCACAAGGAACTCAGTTGAAGTGGTTAAAGGTTCAATCAATAAGAGCATGAGATTCTGGAATCCAAAAGGATGTGATTGCTGCCCCATGACCCATGTCCACTAGGCCTGATAGGAGTTTGCAGACCCTGTTTCTTTTATTTACACACACACACACACACACACACACACACACACACACACACCTGCTTTCTGATTAAATCCTCATGATACAGTGACCTTCTTGAAATTCTTACCTGACTGTGTCAATACAGCACTGCTTTCAAGACTAAAGTCCTGTCTGCTCCTCCAGCCTCACCATACCAGGACCCCTGCCTTCTCTTATTGCTCCAGCCACCACGATCATCTTTTAGTCCTGGTCCTACTTGCTATTCTCTCTTCCACAAAAGGGATTTTGGTGCTGTTCCCTCAGCCCAGATCTCTCTTTCCAGCCATCTTAACCTGGTTAACACTAACTCATCTTTCATATCTCAGCTATGGTCAGCCTTGGAGGATTCTCCTCTGCTGATCGCTAATGTCACTGTGTACCTCTCCTCTGAACGCCATCACATGCTCAACTGTTCATTTCTTTGTGCGATTTCTTGTCTAATGTTTCTTTCCTCCACTGGATTCTAAGCTCCAGGAGGGCAGGGCGGGCTGGCTATTTTTGCTCTTCACTGTGTTCTCCCTGTACCTCGTAGCTCCCTTGGCAGACAGTTAACTTTTTTCTTGATATAGGAAATACCAGTTGAATAAGTGAATAAATAAAAGATGCTTGATGGATAAAGGGCATGGAGGAGGAGCAGCAGGAAAAAACTGAGAGGGTGAGATGTAAAGGATGTAAAGGCTTTATAAATCTTGCTTGGGGGTCTGTCAGCCACCATGAGCAAAATTGGTTCTACCAGCACCAGGTTAGGCTCTGTTTTTTTTTCCTGTAAGAGATTAGGAACTACTAAATTATTTTAAAAAAATGGATACTTAGCCAGGTGTGGTGGTGCATGCCTGTAATCCTAGTACCTGGGAGGCTGAGACAGGAGGATTGCAGGTTCGCAGCCAACCTCAGAAACTTAGTGAGGCCCTCCACAACTTAGACCCTGTTTCAAAATAAAAAGTAAAAAAAAAATAGGGCTGGGGGTATAGCTCAGAGATAGAACACCCCTGGGTTTAATCCCCAGTACCACAAAAACAAAACAAAAATGTATGCTTGCAGTCAGGCATGGTAGTACAGGCCTGTAATCCTAGTACTTGGGAGGCTGAGATAGGAGGATCACAGGTTCGAGGTCAGCCTTAGCAACTTAGTGAGGCCCTGTTTCAAAATAACAAATAAAATGGGGTTAGGGGTATAGCTTGGAGGTAGAATGCCCCTGGGTTCAATCCCCAATGCCACAAAAAATATGGATGCTTGCTGAGTGCTAGACAGACTCCCCTTTTCCTTGGCCAATCATTGTTAACGACTTTTCAGAGTCACGACAACTTTTATTCTTAACTATCAGAGCAATCACAATATGTGTGCAACTTTTTTCTTGAAGTTTTAATTTCTTTAAAGTAAAAGTAGAATTTGGAAATGTAGCATTCCCTTCAGAATAAATTAGTGGGTGTCTGTGGAAGAGAAAAACTTTAATTAACACATTCTTGAATTTTGGTTCAGTTTTCCCCTTTCTCTCCAAGGGTAATTTATGTGAGCAAAGCCTCCTGTGCTGATGTGAGTGGACGGGTCCACATGCGTGCAGTTGCCAAGGTACGTCTGCATCTGAGTGTCTCTTCCTGCCTAGGATGACACCCTTCTAAACCTTCCACACAACTTTGGAGCAGGAAGTTCCGCTGGAAGATTCTAGAGATGATCAGTGCTTATCTGTGACCCCCAAAGGGAGTAGCTAGGGATCTTAGTGGGTCAGGTGGCTGCATCTCAGCCCTGGAATAAGAGGCAGGAAACCTGGCTTGAGCTGGTTTCCACCACTAACTAGCCAGGAGACCGTGGAGAGCGTGCCTAACCTACTTCTGAGTTTCCATTTCTTTGCCCATCAGATGAGTCCACTGGACCACAGATTACAAAAGCCCTCTAAGCTCTGTTTATATTGTCATTCTGAGGTTTACCATTTCTGGCGGCAATCATGATAAATGGTTCCAGTGTGATAGCTAAATTTATGAAATTACTACATATCTGTACCTCTCCTCAAGCATGTTTTTCTTCTAATCATATCCCACACAAACATTTTAAATCCGAGCATAACATTTTTTTTTTGGTGCATGGAAGTATCCTCCAACTTTCATTTCATGTGAAAATTGAGATTTACAATTACAACTTTTTATAATGGCACCAATATTCCCTTTCTCCTCATTAAACCTCTCTCTGATATCCATCCTTAGGACTTCTGCAAATACCACTGTAGCTGATGTGAAAGGCTTCACTTTCCACTGAGGACTCTTTATACTTTTCTGTCTTATTTGGTATTCATCTATTTTAAGGGCCCATTTGTTTTTTTTTAAAGATTTTCCCCTCAGTTTCCTACACTTTGCTGTTCCCACCATCTGCTGTTGAGTCTTTGACTACACGAGTCTGTTTATTCAGTGCGTGTTCTCCTTGGACCCTAACTTTAAATTCCAGTTTGACTTTTATTGTTAATTTGGGGATATGCAATTGAATCAGAAGAATTTATGAAAATTAATTCAAGAGACTCATTAATTAGCATGACTCCAAGATTTTTATTCACATGGGATAGATTTCACCTTCATAATTTACACAACACATTCAAATTTGAACACAAGCTATCCAAATAGTTTTATTGTGGTTTTCCCTTCTGTCTTGAAAAAAACAGTGTGTGTCCAAATGACTGCAGAAACAAACAGCCAGCCATGATTATTGTGGAGCTTGGGAGGTAAACAATTATGCCACTCGGGATGTTACTACTCATGACAATTAGTTTCCAAATGTTCCCTGGACCACGTGTTAGACCCTTGGGATCTGGTGATAGGGAGATCTGGGAGATAGAGCTCACTCTTGGATGTTGAGAAACTTTACAAAGTTTCCCTGTCACTGGAGAATATTTTGATGAGTTTACTCAGGTGATTTTCCCTCCCCACACTTGTCACCAGTGTGAGTCCTGCCCTTCTCCCCAGGGAGCAGCCAGGGTGACCTGTACTAACTGTCTTTGAAGAGTGACCCAAGAGAAGCAGAAGACCGAGAGTCAGCCCTTGGCATTTGAGCCTCAAGAGGGCACTGGTTCTCTTAGGGCCTCCCCATAAAGCAGTCTAGTGAGGAATAGAAGCAAAGGAAAGAAGGGAAGGAAGCTAATGGGGTGCAGGGAGGCACTCTGAGGGCGCCCTGTTGTACAACCAATAGCACATAGATGTAGGCATCCAGGACAGAGATGATCTTTGCCCCCACACTTCTCAAGAGAAATACAGGGAGCCAGAAAAGTCCCACATCTCTGCACGCCAGCACCACAATCAGTATTCCCAGCATGACATGGGAGCAGAATTAAGGAGTCCAGCAGATGGCTGGAGACATCAGACATCCAGCAGAATTTCTCACAGGTAAGAAAGAAAAATTGAGTATTTTATGTGCTTCCAAAAAAAAAAAAAGCAGCAGTGAAGTACACATTATAACAGCAACACTACTAATACTAATAACAGGGATCACTTACAGTGTACAGCTTCACCATGGGGCAGTCATTACTTTACATATTTTTTCCATATTAACCCATTTAATCCTCCTAACAACCACCATACGAAGTGGGTACTAATTGTCATTAATAGCTCTAAATTATAGATGAGGAAACAGATGTCCAAAGACCTTATGTGAAGTGGCCAAAGCATAGAACCAGCAATGAGCAGCATTCAGATTCCAGCCCAGAGAGTGTCGTTCCAGGGTCAAAACATAGAGGCCGTAGGATCAGGACAAAGAGGATGCAGCAGCGACACAGGTGAAGTGTCAGGTAGGAGAGAGGCTGGCTAAGGGATGCCAACCAGGAGAAATGGTTGTATGCTCTGGCCCCGGTGCTCAAGAGCCACCCACCTTACTCGCTTGAGATCACATATACCCCACCCCCCATATACCCCACCCCCAAAACCCACATACAACTCCGAGAAAAGGGAGACCCCTAAGCACAGTTTAGTCAAAGAAGAATATAGTTCTTATACAGTTTTGCATGAGGACTCTACTTGTTAGCGCATCAATGTGAGAAGTAATAGGTATAGGTTAGAAGTAATAAATCATGGAGAACAATAACAAGCACCATCTACTGGTCCCATCAGCATATATTTGGGTTTATAGATTATCTATGCCTTGTTTGAATTCTTTTATTTGTTTTTTATACTTTTATTGGTGCATCGTAATTATACATCATAGTGAGATTCAAAGTGATACAATCATACATGTACTCTACCTCCGCGCTACACCCCCGACCCTATTTTTTATACTTTATTTTGAAACCGGGTCTCACGAAGTTGCGGAGGGCCTCACTAAGTAGAGAGAGAGAGAGAGAGAGAGAGAGAGAGAGAGAGAGAGAGAGACAGGGAGAGAGAGAAAGAGAGCTGAGGCTGGCCGTGAACCCGGATCCTCCGGTCTCCACCTCCCAAAGTACTGGGATTACAAGTGTGCACCACCACGTCCAGCTTGAATTCTTTAAATTATAAAATATGTGCTCCTGCTAAAAACATCAAATATAGCCAAGGTGAGTAGACTACTGAATGACAGGCCTCAAATGTCATTTCCCATCAGTCATAGTTTGAATTGCATCCCTTCAAAAATCCATTATGTTGTGATCCTAATCTCAGGTACCTCAGAATGTGACTATATTTGGAGATAGAGGCAACCAAGTTGGAAGAGGTAATCTTCAAAGAGATAATCAAGCTCAAATGAGCTCACTAGCATGGGCCTGACTCCTACATGCTTGTGTCCCCATAGAATAGACACTTTAGATACAGACACACACAGAAGGAAGATGATGTGAACACACAGGGAGAAGACGGCCGCCTACAAGCCAAGGAGAGAGGCCTCAGAAGAAACCAGTGCTGCCAACACTTGGACCTCAGACTTCCCGCTTCCAGACAAAGTACCCAGAGAGGGTAGAAGGAGAATAAATAAATATAATATACATATAAATATGTATCATATATAATGTATATATATGTATTATTATATGTCATATATATCCCTATTTTACTTAAATTTTAAAAGCACATATAGCATACACACATACACATATATGCATTAAACAACTGTATCTTCACTATTTTTAGCACAGAGTTTGATGAATGTTAACAGCATACAATTGTATAACCACCATCATAAACAAGATACGACAGTTCTTCCAACTTAAGAAGTTTGCCGGTGCCCTTCACAGGTGACTCCCTGCCCTCCTACCACGTACTGCATCCCCCAGGCAATCATCCATCTGTTTTTTGTCACCATAGTTTTGTCTTTTAAAGAATTTTCAGAGAAGTTGAATGTTTGTTGAATTTTTTGAGATTATTTTACATACGAAAGCAATACCTCACTTTCTGGCATACAATTATACTTTTATGTAAAGGGATTTCAAAATAAAATGCAAAATATGAAGGCAAAGAGAGTGTGGGACAGGGGTCAGACACACTGTGTTCAAATCCTAGCCCTGCCACCCGTCACGCGGAGGGCCTGGCTGCTCACCTGTAGGTGCGGTTGCTGCCTCTACCTGCCCTCAGGAGCATCGTGAGGAAACCGGGGGGATGGATGCGAAGCGCCTGCGCACCGTCAGCTCAGTGAATGCTGGGCCTGTTCTCTTTGTAATCATCACGTGTGAGGACTTAAAACCAGTTTCTGCAGAAACGAGGCAGTGCCCTGGTATTTACTGTTTATAAAGACGTTGCCCCCAGAATGCCAGCCATGTTAGGATTCAAAAATGGTGGCAAAACTAAAGAGTTACCCTACAGTTTAGGGTTTTAAAGTAGGCCAATTTTGAAACAAAAATTAAGCTCCTTTCTTCGCTCACTATACGTGTGTATGAGGGAAGGGTTGGGGGTGGCAGGTGGAAAGTCCGGCATTGGAGAAATGTTTTAGCCTGGCGTAAGAGTGAGCCAGAAGCTGGATTCCTGGGCTGTAAGGGAAACTTCTTAAGCTTCTTTCCCACAGGTGGGCCCCAGTGGGAGTCATTCTATCTCCCATGCCGGGACCCTAGCTCATCTAACAGCGATGGTGGAAATGGTGGTAAAGACCAAGGAAGCAGCTAAGTAGGCACTCTATGCCAGGCGCAGTGGGCACTTCTCATGCATTCTTTCTCTTTCTCTTTTCTTTCTTCTCTTTGGTATCGGAGGTCGAACCCAGGGGCATTCTACCTCTGAGTTATACCCTCAGCCCTATTTTATTTTGAAACAGCATCTAAGTTGTTGAGGGTCTCGCTAAATTGCTGAGGCTGGCCTCAAATCTGTGATCCTCCTGTCTCAGCCTCCCAAGTACGGGGATTACAGGCCTGTACCACCATGTCTGGCTCATGCACTCTTTATAAAGACTTTGTGCAGTAGGTTCTAGCATCCTCCTTTTTTTTTTTTTTTTTTTTTTTTTTT
>PVJS01007245.1:0-56810 GCA_004027185.1 Glis glis | reverse complement strand
GGATGTCCCCCCTAATCTGTGGGAGCTAGATAGAATGGGACTTAGAAGGAACTTAGAAGGGAAGAAGAAGAAATCTTTAGATGGACAAAGAAGGTGACCTAACTGAGGGAGTTGGGAGGGGGGGTGGAGGGAAACATACTATAGCACATGATGTACATACACAAACCTATAAGACTCAATCACTATCTGGAGCATGAAAGGGAGGGAAGGGGGACGGAATAGGGTGGGATTGGAGGGAGGGCTAAATGTGCAATGTGTGCATGTATGATGTTGATACCCTGACATATATCAAAATGTATAATTACAATGCACCAATAAATGAACATAAAAAAAGAAAACCCTGGGTTAACTATTTCAGTCCCAGATGGGGTGTTCAAGTTGGGAACATAGATAGTCATATAGGGGATATCCATAGAGCAACACTGAGATTAGTGGGTCTATGCTGGTGCTAACTCATGAAAATCTAAGCCAGGTGAATTTTTTCTTGGGGACACAATTTTCATGACAGTAGAAAGCAATTCATCTAGTAAAGTACCAGATCCCATGATGACTTGAAAATTGAATTTTAGCTGTATATGTGCATTTGAAGAGGACTAAATACTCTAGTCATGTACACAAAAATTCAAAGTTATAGGTCCCTTTCTCTGAGTATGATGGAATTAAACTATAAATCAATAGCAGAAATACCTGAAAAAATTCCTATGTATTTGGAAACTAAAACAGTCTAAGTATCCCATGAGTCTGTAAATATTTAAAAAGTGATATTTAAAAGTACAAACTGAATAAAGATGAAATGCAGCCTATCAACTTGTGTGTGTGTGTGTGCATGCCCAATCATGCATGTGCCTGATTCATTCTGCTTGGGTTCTTAATCAGACTTCCCCCTGAGACCAACTCTGTTCTGGGAAGGTGTCACAAACTAGGACTAAAGGGCTCAGACCACATGTTGCAGGCACCAGCCCCAGCCAACAAGGAGCCAAGGTGGGCACAGGGCAAGCAGAAATGGAAAATACTGCATTTGTCGCATCATGGCTCAGAGAAAAGTCTGGCTATTCCGTGGGGTCAGGCAGTCTAGATTTGAATTACTGGGCAGGAGATGACATGGGCGGTGGCAGAGAGGGACAGAGTGGTAGAGGCAGGACAGGAATGAATACACTTGGGCAAGATTTGGTGGGAAAGGAAGCTGCATAATTGATTACCAAAAGCATCCTTTCACTAGTATCTACCTTGTCTCTATTCCTAACATTTTTCTTGATTTTAGTTATTGAAGCCTGAAGGAATATCTGGGCCTCTAAACCCCCCAGACATGTTGAGGATTCTGAAATATAGGTGTTTATGTAGGCAAATGGTCTAGAGAAGGAATCCTGGAAGAGAAATGGCAGCATTGGTGGCAGATAGAAACCACATTCTGTTAGAAGCCCCTGGGTGTCCTCTCTTTCCTATCTTTAGTAAACAACCCATTGCATCACCAAGACAGTCTAAGACTTTAGGGTGTGCCATCACTCCCCAGGGAACATGTCAAAATGCACCTTCCTGGGGCCCACCTATCAGAGGGTTAGAGGTGCTCAGTCAGCTTCATTTTAACCAGCACTCCAGGTAAGTCTGATATGCAAGGTCTCAGGTTCATTTAGGAGTCAAACATTATTTTCCTTCCTTAAGGATTCAAGTCAGAGAGGGTTCTAGATTTGCCTACTCAGCTAATACAATAGCAAAGAAATAGTTAACAAATGGTAGCCAAGCTATATATTATGGATGCCACTGATTTAACAAAATAGTCATAGCCATTAGTTGTGGTTTCCCATAACCAATATGTTAAACTAATGTATGTTTGGTATTGGCCAAAGATTAAGGTAACCATGAACCTACCCTGGAGTTCAGATTCATGATTGGAATGCCACTTGACAACTTCTGGGATGCATAGACAATGATTACCTCTTTTTTTCTTTCTTGGTACTGCAGATTAAAACCAGGGGCATTCTACCTTCAAGCTAACTCCCCAGCCATATTAATTAATTAATTTATTTATTCATTTTTAATTGTGAAACTCAGTCTCACTAAGTTGCTGAGGGTCTCCTTGCTAAGTTGCTGAGGATGGCCTTAAACCTGTGAATGATTTCACTTTGAGTCATTACTTCAACCAACCAACATATGTATTTATATTGCCTTATGATGAGGTATTATAAATGAGCTATATACATCGTAACTTCAACTGGTAGTCATATGTATTTGGTTATAAAAATAAAGTGAAACAACATTTTTATTATATCTATTTAATAGACAACCAACCCAGCTATGAGGGGTTAAACAACTCACTATGGACACAGTTAATCAATTCTAGAAGAAGAGTTGGAATACAGCCCATTGATCCGAACATGCCACAGGACTAAGTCAGTTAAGGATGGAGAACGACTGCCTTACTGTATGGTCAAGTAATGTTGGCCAGCCCACTTTCCTTCTTTTATTTTTAGTGCCCACAACAAGACCAAGACTGAGGAGCTGTGCTCTGACAGGTATCTGACAGGTCAGTGGAGAAATGCCCAAGATCATGAAGGTGAAAGAGACATACCCTGATGGCCAAGCTGGGGGCATTATTTCCAGAATGATCTGTTGTCCTCTTCACTCTCCCAGCAGGCACAGAAACAAGTGTGGAAGAATGAGAGGTTTAGGTCTAACAATCAGTCTCCCTGTAGCTTGAGGAGGTGCAGTGGAAATGGTATGTTTTTTTTGGGGGGGTACTGGGATTGAATCCAGGGGCATTCTACCTCTGAGGTATACCTGCAACCCTTTGATTTTTTTTTGAAACAGGATCTAGCTAGGTTTCTGAGTCTCACAAAGTTGCTGAGGCTGTCCTCAAGCCCATGATCCTCTTGCCTCAGCCTCCCAATTACTGAGATTACAGGAATGTGCCACTGGAAATGCCCAGCTGGAAATGATATTTTTTAACATGATCTTCTAGCTGAGTCTGATAAAAGAAAATTTCATAGGGCCAGAAAGCTTTCTATGGGGCCATATTTTAGCTAGGATGTGTCTTCTGGTGTAGCAAGGCCTGCCCTCTACTCAGGAGAGGGACAAGCACTCCCCAAATCTTCTAGATGTTTCTCCATGGAGTGAAAATGTCCTCAACTCTCAATCATCCTCCCCTCAGTAAATATTTCTGAATCTAATTACAATAATTTATTTAGACTACTTTCAATTGATAGAGCAGTGTGCTAATTGTTTGGAAACCATAATACAATAACCCATAATGTTCTCCCCCTACTATATCAAAATATATATTTGTATTAGTTTCAAGACATTCTTACATCATCTCCATTTTCACATGGATAAAATCATGCTTATGTTTTTTTTTTTTTCAGTACTGGGGATTGAACCCAGGCGCATCCTACCTCTGAGCTATACCCCCAGCCCATTTATTTATTTATTTATTTAGTTTTGAAACAGGGTCTTGCTATGTTGCTGAAAGTCTCACTGAGTTGCTGAGGATGTCCTCAAACCTGCAATCCTCCTGTCTTAGCCTTCCAAGTACTGGGATGCTTAAGTTTACTTTTTCTATCCTGCTTTTTCTCCCACTTACTCCATGATGTAAGTATTTTTCCACATTGCTCCGGAGGTTTCTTAACTCATTTAAAAATAGTGTTCAGTCCATTGAGTGTATACACTATAATTTATATACCCATTTCCTTGTTATTGATTATTTAAGGCTCTTTCCAGTTTTTTTTCTATTAAAAATAATGCTTCAGGGAATATATTTATATGTAGAGGTTTGCTTTTCTTTCTGAGATATAGAATTATATCTTTGGGCTCAGTTCCCAGAAGTGAATTATTGAGCTCAAGAATATGAATATTTCCATGGCTCTGCAAGTACACTGCTAAATTGCTTTCCAAAATATTCATTACAATTAAGAGGCAGGGAGAGAGTGATCATCCCACCAGTGATATTGTAATTTTGCTTTTTTCCTTATTCTGTTTGTATTATAGTTAGCAAAAAAGTTTCATTGTTTGGATTTGGATTTCTTTGTTCATCAGTAATATTTTCCATTTATGTACATGCACTTCCTATTATAATTTCTGTACATCCTGTTCTCCCTTACCTGTAGGGACCTCTACATGGTCTTTGGCATACCTGAAGACTCAGGCACAGAACAGGACAACTTACTGCACAGACATGGGGTGTGTACAGCAGGGGAAGGACTCAAGCCTCATGCATTTTCATGAGAAAGATTTGGGGGAACTGATGAGCTACAGAGACAAGAGTTCATAGAGAGTGATGTGTTTAAGTGACACTCACATCCCAGTGGCAAAGAAAGCCTGGGAAGTAGAACTTAGATACCAACCATGGTCTGAAGCTGTGGGCTCATCCTCTAACCCAGGTAGTAAAAGGGGCCTGGTCATTCACTTACCATCTCATGTGTGCACTGAGGACCTGGCTCCAATAGTAGGTACTGGAACATGGCCCATGAATGCCACCAATGTTTCTGAGGCATATGACCTGCCATCGGGGCCTGGTGGCTTAGCAGTAGAGACTGACATCCACAAAGCCAATGCCACAGATAGTTGTAGGAGCTATGTCTCAAATGCCCTGTGCCTAGCACAGTGCGTGTCACATGGGGCACCTCCAAATGAGTATTTGTTAAGTTAGTTAGCAGGCTAACTAATGGGTAGTTGGGTGGTTAACGTGTGCAAAGTTAAATGTCCTAGAACCAGATATGTATGTGAAGGATAAGAAGGGGTCCATGAAGTCAAGATCAAAAAGGGGACTCATGCTATGGCCTTAGGTGAGTTGGTCTCAGTAGCTCAGGCAGGCCCACAGCAGACAGCAGCTAAAACCTATTGCTGGCAGGATGACCAGTAGCTGAGGCCACAAGTTCTCCACCGAACAAAGAACAGAGTGGCATTTCCCAATACATAATGCAGATCATGGCAGTTGAGTTAACATGCCTTCTATTTCCTCTCTTATCTTTCAATGTAAACTTAATTGAAATTGCTTATATAGTTAATTAGTGTAGCCAAAATGTTTTGAAGTCACAAATCTGAGTATGATAGAGCTGAAAGAATTGTTAGAGACAACCCAATTAAACCCTGTATCTTAGAGATGCAAGTACTGAGGTCCAGAGAATTCTGATGTTGAGTGCCAGGGCATGCATGAGAAGGAAAACCCGGGCATGTACATCCAAGTCTCTTATTCCCAAGCCTAGGTCTTTTCCTTCTGTGGCCCATCAGCCCGTGAATTTCTAGATTGTCCTCAAATGACATCTACACTCTCAGACTGGTTTGTCTGCCTCCTCTGCTAATCCCATTTATTATCTACATTTGGCCTCAGAATCAATCGTGGTTCTGGGCAAGCAAAGACTCCCTCCCAAGATACCCTGGCAGTGGTATGCAGAAGAGCCATGCCTGTTTATGGCTCACAGAGACAGAGTTTGGCTCAGTGGCCCTTACAGCACATGGGCATTTTGCAGTTCTGATGCTCCCGTCTGCACCTTGCAACCATCAGATCTGTAATTAATGAGCTGGACAATGAAAGAAGATTCATCTACCTCTTAGTACCTAAGTTTCCCCATCTGTCCAGTGAGGAGCCTGGGCTGGATGCACCCCAGTCCCCTTCCAAGCTCTGATGTCTTGTGATCTGCTATCTTTTTGGTAATGGTTCTGATTGCTCACACTGCAGCAAGAATGAAGGTTTCATCTTTCCCTGGGGTGTTGGGAAGGTGTCCAGGTGCTACTCTGCAGAGGACACTGGCTGTGCAGCCATCTCTGCATCCTTTCCTGGGTCTGTTTCCCAACAATGACATTTCAGAATGTTAGCTGCAAAAGTAGCAGAGCCAAGTTCTTGTGCAGGCTCCTAAACCCAGGCATAGCAAGATGAACAGGAGTCCCCTTGGATCAGGTGATCCCAATTTGAGGGACAGTCCAGATAGGTGGGTAGACCAGGGAATAGCAAACCATGAAGTACCACAAAAGCTAACTCTGTGACTTCAAATGCGGCTGATAGTGAGTAAGGAGTCTTCTCGTTGATGTGGCTGAAAATTGCAGGCTGTGTCTCTGGTCTCTCCAGGAAGATATATTCTTTCTGAAAAAAGTTTTACAAGGAACAAGATTTGCTTGCTTTTGCTTCTGGTACTAGGAATTGGACCCAGGGGCATTATACCTCTGAGATACACCTCATGCCTTTTTTTTTTTAAAACATGGTCTCATTAAGTTGCCGAGAGCCTCACTGAGTTGATGAGGCTGACCTCAAACCAGGCTGCTATCTTCCTGTCTCAGCCTCCCAAGTATTGGGATTACAGGCATGCTCCACCATGCCTGACTAGGAACAAGATTTTCCAAGGTGTTTGGCATCTAACTTGGTGACAAGAAGCTCATGTAAAAGAAAGTTCTAGTGAGACTATAAGACCATTGACTATGGAGTTAGAACAACTGGACTTCTACCCTTCTATCCTTTCCTGTATCTTGGTTTAAAAAAATAAACTTAATGTCTCCAGTTCCCCTCCTTGAAATTAGGAATAATAATACCTCGAAGAGATGTTCTGAAGAATAAGGATAAGGATAATGTATCTGGCACCTGGTAGATGTTCCATAAATATTTAATAAAATAGTTTGTATTTTGAAGGGATTGTAGTTCTGATCCTTCTCCTGCTGATGTGAGAATCCTCAATTTTTCTGTCTTGTGTCCAAGGCTGCTTTATGTCAGAAAGGCAATTCTACCCAAATAGTGTAAGCCTAGAAGTCATGGCAGGGATTTAAAATAGGTCTTAATTTAATTCACATTTACTAGGCACCTTTGGTTGGCTAGGTGACTGATTTAATGCTGAGGAAAGATTATTCACCTGCATGCATATTAATATACACATAATATATGCATGTATACATATATGTATATATTAACACAATGTATATATGTATAAATATATAATATATATGCATATATATTGAATTACTAGGGATCAAATGCAGGGCCCCATGCATACTAGGCAAGAGCTATACCACCAGCCCTATTTATTAAACATTGACTGATCAAAGAACCTATCATCCTAAACAATAGTGGGGAGTCTAATGAGCTTCCTCATCTCTTCAGCTAGGGAATTCACATCAAGAACCATCTCAAAATCCATAACTTGAGATCTCAAATGCTAGATTTTTAAACCCTGCTATATTTTCAGGAAAATTACTCATAACTAGCTAGTTGCACCATCTCAACTGAGCATAACAAAGCATTTCTTATGACATTACACCCTATATGGGGCTATGGGACATGGGCATGGTTTGCTTGGTGATGTCTGGAGAGCAAGAGCCAACCAACGTCACACCCTGGTTCACACAAGTACTCTTTTAAAAAAACACTTTGAATTACTCCTCAGGCCACTTGGTAAGAGCACAGTCTTTTTATTGTGTGTTTGGGATTGTAATTGGGTTTGTATCAACTCCAAAAATAAGGCTGTCTCTAATTTATCTTCCTGACCCTTGGGACCTAGAACAGAATCATTGCTCAATATATATTTGTGGAATGATGATTCTACACTTGCATTAGAATCAACCAATTTACTTATTCATTTCATAAGTGTGGCTCAAACCCTTCTGCCTGCCAAGCTCGATGGCAGGTAGAGAAGGCAAGACATGCCAACTTCAGGGCAGAGAATGAGGAGACCTGGGAGAAGAACCCATTAAAATTATAACTTAAGGAAGGCTTTTTTTCTGGATGAAATACGAGGATGTAGCATGGTGGCAATTATGTTGGGTTGTAATATATATTACAAAAAGGCTGGAGGTACAAAAAGACTGGAGGCATAGCTCAGAGGTATAAGCCATGCATTGTTATCTAACTGGTAATGTTCCTATGTTATCTCACAAATTATGACCGAGAAACACTCAGGTAAGTAAATAACTCCCAATTTACAAGTAAACATTGCTTAGAGATATATAAGGCACCTTGTCCAAGAGCCTGGAACTCATGAAATAGGATGAAGTTTGAACCAAGATTTATCTGTCTCCCGTACAGGGGCTCCTCCCAGTACACTACAGTGCCTTTCAGTTCTGCTTGGCTGATATTAGATTGGAAAACGAGAATGGGCCAAAGAGTCAGGCAGGGAAGGCAAGGTGTGTTTGGCTGATGGGGAACACTGGTGTTTAAGGCCAAGCATGTAGGCAGTGGAGCAGTGCATGCTGTCCCCAAGAGAACCTGCAAAGCCAGGCTGGAAGGTTTGGACTTGACCCTTTAGGTGAAGGAGAGCCTAATGGTGTGGAAGGGGAAAGGCTGGAACTGCACTGTGGTAGAAAATCCCTGGGGCAGGGATGTTGGTTTTGAGGATGCTGCCATGATTTTTTCAGGACAGAGAGAGGCCTGAGAAAGAGGAGCAAGGAGATGCAACATGGTTTCCTATGCTGGGGAAGCCTGGATTAGGACAAGGTGAGGGCAGCCCACTCCTGGAGGAGAAGATGTAAGGAATGATTTCTAATATGCTAAACACCCATCAATTTCATTAACATAGACTTACACATGTGGGGAAAGACAAGGAAGCAAGCACAGACACTCTGACACAACTCTCACACACATAACATACACTTGGATGCATGCATGATGCTTGCTTACACACAAGCTGCTCACTTACCCGCACACTCGGTGCTCACTCACAGGCCTGGCCTTTGCTCAGGTAAAACACTTGTCATGCACACAACACTTGCTTATGCATGCACAATCCACACATGCATCGTTCTCACATGTGTAGGGCACACAGACACGGTGGTCACTCACTCACCTCACTCACGTAACACTCACTAAACAAACGTTCCCATGAGTCCTAAGACCCATCGTGAATTTATAACATGGAAAAATCAGAATGTGGAGCTCAAAGTGGACTGTGAGTTCTCTTTAACTGACAAAAAAAATGATTTAGCCAGTGGACTTACTATCCCCTAAGCTGGTGGAAGGCACTAGAAACTTCACTTAGCAGCTTGTGGTCTGAGGCACAAAGGTGCTAAGTAATTTGCTCAAATCCACACAGCTAGTAAGAGGCAAAGTCTGGACCTATTGCTCCAATTCCGTCAGTTTCTTTGATTCTATAAAACAGAATTTATTCTTCCTAAGATTGCTGGGAGAATTAAATGAAATAATGCACGCACATTTCTTGTCCAGGAACCAATACCTACAGGTAATCTGGCATGGTATTTCCTTTAATTCACTACATAAATACACAGTTTTCCATCAATCATAGAATGTTAGGATCATTGCAATACCATATTGATCTTGTAACCTGATGTCCTTGCTTCACAGATGTGGCAGGGCCTGCTCTGGTGGGTTTAGTTATCAGCCAGCTTACAACCATTGCTAAGGTCTCCTGACTCAGTGCTTACTGCTGTTTCTTCTATATTATCCTCTCTCTTGCTCTGTTTCTTTGCTCCACATCTTGCCTCACACAACAACACTCTCCAGCTTTCTTTTTATTTTTTTTGTTCATTTATTTGTGCATTGTAAATTATAATTATACATTTTGATATATGTCACCTCCTCTTTCCTATATCTATTCATTGGCTCATTTTTCTAGTCATTTACCTTACCTTCAATGAGTAAGTACTGTGTGCCAGACACTGTGATTGGAACTGGAGATGCAACTAACTACAATTTTGGATTTTTGCCAAGTTCTCATGCATTTTGTGTGACATTACAGGACTTCATACACACTGGAGTTTTAGTACTTTCCTGAAGGGCATGTACTCTATATTTTGGCCTCAGACTTCCTTTCTTCTTGGTCCTATCTACTGATTCAGGACCCTATAGGCATTTTATTTGATTTGTCTTTTCTCCCGTCCCTATCCCTTCTCCATGTGGTAGACTCCTGAAGTCATTGTTCATATGAGGGATCATGGCTCCTAGAGTAGCAAAGAGTCACGTTGAACACCAGGGATTTTACACTTGAGTTCAAGGAAGCTACCAATGACCAATGGGCCAGATCAAAGGGCATAAGAACCAAGTGAAGGGGCTGCCCAAAGATGGAAATTTTCTTAAAGCAACTCTAATCTACAAAATCCCCCATTAACTGAATTCATAGTGGTACACACACACACACACACACGAATAGAAAGAAAACCAATGGAAAAAAAACAGCAGCACAACCATTGACTTCTAAGACATTAACAATTAAAAGGACACAGAGGGAAATACACTAAGGGCTGTGTACAGGTATGTTAACCACTTTAAATCTCACTAAGTTGTATAGTTACAATGTACCAATAAAGTATAAAAATAGAAAAGGCCAAAAAGTTAAAAGGAGTGAATTCAGAATGCTTCCTAGAATTCCTGAACAAACTTTATTTCAGTGCAGCCAAACAGTTGTAGCTGATGAGGAAACTTCTTTATAAAGCCTTTGAAGAGTACATTTGAAAAGAGCAGCAGATGCAAACGTCTGTACCAGATAATAATCATCCATTGATGAAACCATTAGGTAGTGTATTGACAAGGAACTTCCTATTGCAGGAATCAGGTGGCTTCATCTGAGTCAGTAATCAGTAAAATTAGCAGACATGCATGCCTCCCGATAGGTTATCAGATGAAACTCTCAGAAGCACCTGTACAGTGGATAGGCCAAAAAGTTAAACTCCAACACACCCCAAGGGTGCTAATCCTCAGAGCCCTTCCTAACACAGACTCCACATACTCAACTCCTGAGAGTCCAGTTGATGGAGAACCCACTTGGAAACATCCTTTGTCCCATATTGCTAGGGAGTTTAGAATAGGGAATCACATGCCCCTCTTTATTAATTTGGTTACACTTTAAGATCTCCCAGTGGTTGAATGAAGTCATGTTATAGTTACACCTTAACAAGAAACTCAAGAAATAGACACATAATCCCTCTTTAATCTGAATGTTGAAGGAAATTGTCTAGCTACCAACTGAGATCTGCAGTTGAAAACTAGGGCCATCTGATATCAACCCCCCAAAATATTTTTTCTCTGTATAGATGGCTGTTAGCTGTTAAGAAGCCTTTTGTGTGTGGATTTTTTTTTTACTCTGTATTTTCATCCTAGACTGAAGATCAAATAATTACATTTCACATTTGTGTACTTATTCAACTAAAATCTTATTTAGCTAGCTCTCATAATATACTTATCCCTTACTATCTTATATTACATGCAGAATCATCATTAAAAGACTTCAATTATCTTAATTCAACAACTTAAAATCCTTGTTGAACCATGGAAATCAAAATAGGAATTTTGGTGGGGACAAATCATAGAAATACAGTATAAAGGACTGTTTTCCTTAAACTGGTTGAGAGTAAATTTCTAGCATGATCTCCCAAACCTCCAAGTACTGTGGTGCATATATCTTATAAAAAAAAATTATACTACATTATAAAAATACATTTCTCCTATATTATCAAGTAAAACCATCAAAAGTAGGAAATTGGCATTAATACATTATTGCCATCTAACCTATAGATCCCATTCAAGTTTCCTCAATTTTCCAAAAAGAGGTCCTTTATAGCAAATGGTCTAGCCCAGCTTCCCACAATGCATTGTGTTGTCACAGTTTCATTCAATGTAGAATGGTCCCTTGATTTTTTCATAACTTTCATGACCTCAACACTTTTGAAGTTTACAGGACAGTTTTTAATTAAATGTACCTAACTTTAACTTTCAAAAAAAAAATCCTTGTTGATTTCAGTGCTTGTTTTAGAACTGTTACCAACTTGGATATAGTTTCTGCTAATCTGTAAGAAATGACTTGGTCTATTCATAAATTTAAATGTGTGTAGAAGTTTATGAATCATACCTGACTCCTGAGTTACTTCCTTCAATCTGTACAAAACTCCAGCAAGGCAAGCAAGATTCCGTCTTTCAATCTCAGATACAAATGAGGAGATCCACATCTTTCTTTGTCCTGCTCCTCCTCTGCCCCCTGATAGCCTACACTGTTTTTGCTAAACCATCGATCAGAATGTAACTAAAACCCTACCAGATTCTTAGTGGACTAAAGGAAACATGTATTTCATCACAATGGTCTACATTTTAAAACATTTCAGTAAGGAATAAATGAATGAATGAGCTACTTTGAGGTTCTGAACTTCAACTACAATAGTTGCATGTGAAATTACTCATGTATTGGAAGGCACTGTGCATATGCATTAACTAGAAAGAAAACCTGAGAATACAGGGGCATTGTTAAGCATTCTGGAATTCCTAAGTAGTTTCAAGTTTCAGGGTAACACAGGAACATAAAAAGGTGTCATATTGCGTTCAGTATTACAGGGGGAGTAGGAGAGAGGCAGTCCTGTGTTTGAGGACAAAGAGATTGTTTTCATCTAGAATAATAGACAGCCACTGTAAGGAAGACTCTACACCATCGAATCAGAGGATAGAGAGGTGAATGGGGAGAATCCAGATAAGCAAAGAGGGCAAGACTTGGGAACCTGGCTTGCACCCAAAGTGGCTCACAGCAGAGTCATGGGGAGGTGACTATCACAGTTGGACAAGTCCCCAGTGTATGCTCAAAATAAAGGAGAAGAAAAGGACTGTTTTGGCTTTCTGGAAGCAGAAAGGATAGACATTATAAATAAACAAGTAGTCTGCTCATGCCACAAACTTTAGTTTAGGAATAAGGACAGGAGCTGCTAACATCCTCCCAGACCCCTCCCTCTCATTGCACCCCTGGGGGAGTTCTCTATCCTGGTAGCTATTTTCAGTATTGCAGTTTACAGTACTGTTTTTAAAACAGCCCTTAAGCCAAGATACTCATGGTACATCTGCAAATATGTGTCAGGATTTTAATGTTCTCTGTCCATTAAGGACAGAGGAAGGTGTTGGGAAATCCCAGAGATTCCCTTGAAGTCATGCAGCAAAGTGATGTTTCCTATTACTACTGTCAACTGTGTGCAGTGTGTGTGTGTGTGTGTGTGTGTGTTTATGTACATGCATCTATGTGTAAATAGTCTTTAACTACTTTCCTTCATTTATTGACTTCCATGTTGCTTGCTATTTGAGGAGCAAATGAAAATACTTTATAAGGAGTGGACAAAGATGGAAGTGGGGGTAGGTAGGACTTACATTTCTAGGAAAGTCATCATGAAAAAGATTAGAAATGCCCATTAAGCTGGGTGTGGTGGTACACGCTTGTAATACCCCAATACTTGGGAAGCTGAGACAGGAGGATCACAGGTTTGCGGCCAGCCTCAGCAACTTAGTGAGGCCCTTCACAACTTAGTGAGATCCTGTTCCAAAATTTAAAAAAAAAATAGGACTGGGACTGTAGCTCAGAGGCAGAATGACCCTGAGTTTAATCCCCAGTACTATAAACAGGAAAGAAAAGGAAGAAATGCTCCTGTTAAGAGAATTAGAAAGATCTCAGAAATCACAAAATGTAGAAATAGGTATCTTTCAGCCAAGCTATTCAAATCACCCTCATTTAAACAGGTGAGAAGACCAAGGTGCTCACAGTTAAGATGACGTCCCCAGATGAGGACCATAGAGTTCGAGTAATCTCCTGGAGAAGGTATGAGATCACAAATTGGAATGTTGTGCAGTTTTGTAGTGTTAAGATATTATCACTGCAGCTAACTGTGACCACTATGAAAATCTATCCTAGGTAAGAGGAGGAAAGTGATTCAAGGGAAACATGTGCCCTCAACTCTCACTAGCCCTGTGATGCAGAATCACAGTGACTTAGCTTTCTTGCACCTGAGTGTCCCCATCTCTCAAATGAAGCTGACAGTGTCTCTCTTATAGGGGACTGAGTTCATACACATGTATTAGGCACTTCTTTAGAAAGAAGCCCCAGTGTAGACAGGTAAGATGCACGGTAGGATGATGTGCTTTTGGCTCCTAGCTGCCTGAGCTGAGTGCCCATCAGGGTTGAAGCAAAATGCCCCAGAAGGGTGGACATGGGTTTGTAACCCCTAGCACAATGTTAGTCATTGGTTGTAGACACCCTGGGAAGATGTCCACTTCCAGGCACCTCCAGCTATATGTAAAAGAGTTAGAGAAGCTCCAGTAGCCTGAGGTTGTTCACTTTGCAAACACTTATAATAGTCTATATGTGGTGGTCTTGGTTTCTGTGGGACCAGAAAATTATGGGGTACTATGATAAGCCTACTACCTTCCTCCATGTTTTAGAGTGGAACTCATTTCTTCCATTCTACCAGATTTGTTTATGACCACTCTAGCTGGAGGTGAGATTGATTTCACGGGCTCCAGGGGACCTTTCCTACTGCAATGGTCTATTGGCCATCGGCAAAGGTCCCTGGTTGGCACTGTGGCTTGGCTGTCTAATACAGTGATTACATCAGCCTTGTTTCTGATAGTTAATTGCTATCCTCCCAACCTCTGCTGCTCTGTAATACTATTAGCCTATTGACACCAGGGGACCCAGGTCTGTGACAGCATCTCTTGACATCAGCATCTGCCTAGAGATGATAACCACTGCTAAGTTTCTCAACAATATCAGCTGCTTCCCCATCAAGAGGTTTAACTGAAAACAGAATTTTCTGTTCTCTCTGGAGAAACACAATCAGCTTATGGGTTTTCTAGCTGTATCCAGTAGATCCATTCTAGTGTGTCTTCTTGGCTAAGCCTTGGGGTTGCTCCCTTACCTTCGAGCCAGTTCTAGCATCTCTGGCTCATGTGAGACATCTTTTCTTTCTCAAAGCTTACATAATCTCTCCCAGCAGGGTATTGGAACTGTGTCTCCCAGAACCTTGCCAAGACATTCAATCCCAAGCTATGAGATAGTGCCCTAATTTCTCACTGATTCTCATTCAGCCTCACATTTCTCCTTCCTTTGCCTGGTGCTCAGATGATCTTCTCCCGGCTATACTCTCTTGGCTTCTGATGAGACATTTGGTCAGATCTTGCAGCTTCCTTGGTAAATAATTATGTTGTTCTCTTAGTAATAGAGTCACTATTCCAATCCAGTTATCATGAGATTTGGCAACGTTTTGGCGTAGAGTCCAGGAGCAGAAGTAGGGCATGTATTGTGGAGGTTGTATCTTGGGTTTGCAAACTACCTGCCTCCATTTATACATCAGTAAATGGAGCAGGGATGATATGCTCTAATAGGGTAGGTGGGTGAATGCTGCATGTCCAGAGGTTCAGGGGATCTAGGTTCTTAATGCCATTGTGTACAGTGTATAAGCTCCCATCACAAATTTCAGTACTCCATCCCTTTCCCACCAATTCTTGACTTTGGCATAGAAAGCTTTCCCAGCCTGTAAATACAGCCTTCTCTGGAGTTCCACTGCTTTTACATTGTGTTCTGTGTCTATTCTTTAGCAGTCTGTGCCCTGCAGTCAAAAGAAAGTTTTTTATTTATTGTTTATTTTTTGCATGTTCTTATTTATTTATTCATTCATTTATTTCTGTGGCACTAGAGATTGAACCCTGGGGCATTCTACCTCCAATCTACACCCCCAGCCCTATTTGATTTGGAAACAGGGTCTCACTGAGTTGTTGAGAGCCTCACTAAGTTTCTGAGGCTGGCTTTGAACCTCTGATCCTCCTGTCTCAGCCTCCCAAGTGCTAGGATTACAGGTGTATTTGGCCACCATGCCTGGCCAAATAAGGTCTTTTTAGATGGGGTCAAGAAGGCATGTCTTATATTTGTCATTGGCTTTTTATCTCTATCAATGTTTATTACTATTTACCCTATATCTTCTAAGTGCCGGAAGTAATGAACAAACCAGTGCAAATCCTTCCACCTCAATCTCACCCATGGGTGAAAACTTTCATTACAGCGCTACATTATGACAAGTGTGCTCGGCACTCCAGTCACCACCATCAATGGGAACATCTTGATACCCAGTTAAGGAGTGACGTGGCTCCTGGATTCCATCACTAGAATCTATTTCCATGATCCACGTCCAGTACTGTCTTCCATCAGGTTTCCCAAGATGAAGGTTTGTGTGCCCATAAATCATTAATTCACATGCGCAAATTAATAAAATGGAGAAAATGGGACAGGAAAAGTGAAGAATCCATTGAGAGATGAGTTTTCAGATTAAGTCCTGTAGGGGCGACTTCAGATGATGCCACACAGAGACACTAAGGCATGTGTTAGATCTTAGATGGATACCCAAGACAAAGAACATGGAGATCCATACTCCTGGTCCCCTTACTCAGTCTAAGAGCAACTTGAAGGGATTCAAACTCATAGGGACTTTCAGTTCTGGGCTAAATGGCTCCAACAGCCTCCAGCTAATACTTCAAGAAGAGATGTCACTGCATATTGGAGAAAAAAGAACTTCAAAGTTGGCCAGAGGCACACAGAGAAAGCCAGTGTATCAGATTCCCAACAGGGTCTGCTGTATGAAGTTAGCTGCTATACAGAACTTTAGAAAATGAAAGGACAGGTTGAGGCCAGTTACCCTTAGCTCAGAGCAAGCTATAAGGTCTTTAAAAAGGAAGTGAAATGATAAAATATTAATTTTAGAGCAGTTTTATGTTTAACAGAATTAGGGCAAAGATAGTATAGAGATTTCTCATACACCCCATAGGTGGTTTCCCCCATTATTAGCATCTTATAGCAGTAGGGTACTATCTTAGTCTGTGTTGCTATAACAAAATGCCACAGATTGGGTCATTTATAAACAATAGAAATTGATTTTTCTCATGGTTCTGGAGGCTAGAAAGTGCAAGGTCACAGCAATGTCAGGTTTGGTGTCTGGTGAGGGGACAATCTCTCCTTCTGAGATGTCTCCTTGATGCTACCTCCTCTGGAGGGGAGGACAGCTGTGTCCTCACATGCAGAAGGGCAAGGGAGTCCAATCATGCACTAGGCCTCTTTTACATGGGTCTTATTCCCATCCATGAGTAGGTGCCCTTGTAGCCTAATCCCCTCCCCTAAACACCACATTTCTTAATGGGATCACATTGGCCATTAAATTTTAACACCTGAATTTGGGAGGTGACATATTCAAAACACAGCAGGTTTATTTGTCACAATTATTGAACCAATACTGATAAATCATCATTTACTAAAGCCTATACTTTGTGTTTGCTATTTCTCCCTAATAGCATTTTTTTGCTCCAAAATACCAAATTATACTTAATCATCTGTCTCCTTAGGCTCCTCTTGGCTCTAACATTTCTGAATTTTCTTGTTTTTGATGATCTTGACAGTTCAGGGGATTGCTAGTCAGATATTTTGAAGAATCTTTCCATTAGTATTTCTCTTATGTTTCCCTGATGATTAGACAAGGGTTATAAATTTTGGAGAGGAAGCACTCAGAAGTAGAGTTATCATATTCTCTCTGGGGTGAATATTATCAATATAACTTGTCATGATTGATTTTAAGCTTGATAACCTAGCTGGAGATAGGATTTGTCAGGTTTCTCCAGTACAAAGTTATTCTTTTTTTCCCTTTTCTATGGGAAGTCATCATGTGAAGTTCATACTTAAGGAGGTGGAGCATAACTCCCCACTCCTTAGGGATAGAGTGCCTATGTAAATTATTGGAATTTTATTTTGCATGGGAAACTTGTCTATTATTTCCCATTTATTATTTATTTAATAATATGTATCACTATAGACTCAGATATTTAGTATATTCCTATATATATATACTTCTATATATATATATATATATTAGAGAAATATAGATATATTTCTCTAATTGTTTTAGCTTTGGCCATTGAGAGCCCTTTAAGTTGACTTATGTCTATTTTGGCTCAGGGTTGAAGAGCTCAGTCCAAGGCTGGGTGGACCCATTGTTTTGGGCCTCTGGCAAAGGTGGGGAGCATGTGGTGGAGCAAATTGCTCACCTCATGGACAGGAAGCAGAAGGAAAACAGGAAGAGGCTGGGATCCCACAGTCTCTTTCAAGGGCACACACTCCCCATGATCCAAGGCCAGCCCACCAGGCCCTGCCTCCTTATAGCACCACACTGGGTACCGACATTCAATATCCACACTCTAGTAAAAACACTCGAGTATCTGCAAATTTCAGTATAAACACTTGGGTATCTACAAAGCTGTTTGGTTGGATTTTGAATTACCATTTGCATTGGATCTATAAATTAACTAGGGAAAAATGACATCTTAAAAATATTGAGTTTTCTAATGCATTATCATAGAGTATTTCTCATTTATTTGTTTGATATTTTGCCAGCAATTTGTGTTTTTCTGCATATAGATCACAGACATATTTTCTTAGCTTTATATCTGTGTATTTCATTCTGGTGATGCATTGGAAGCAGTTTAAAAATTTTGAAATTCCAGAATTGTTCATTGCCAGTGTATAAGAAAATAATTTTTAATATTAATCTTGTATGCTGAGCCCTTGTCATGATGGTTAATTTTGTGTGTCAACTTGACCAGACCTAACATCCTGACACTTTGTCAAACATCCATTATTCTGATTGTTTCTGTGTGAGTGTTTTTGGAGGAGATTAACATTTAAATTGACAGACTATGAGGAAAGCACTTAAATTACCTCCATAATGTGGGTGGTCCTCATCCAATAATTTGAGGGGATCTGAATAGAACAAGACTGACACCTGTTCCATATTCTCAGCAAGGAAGACTTTTGCCAGCAAATAGCCTTCAGACTAGAGCTGCTGAATCAGCCATTCCCTGAGTCATATGCCTGATGGATTTTGGATTTGAATTACAGTATTGGCTTTCCCTAGGTCTTCAGCATTCTTGTTTACCATGAAGATTTTGGACTTTACAGCCTCCATAGTCATGTCAGCCAATTTCTTAAAATAAACTTTCTATTCACATGCAAACACACATTCCAGTTTCTCTGGAGAATTTTGGTTAATGCATTTACTATACTCAATTATTAGATACCAGGAATTCTTTGGAAATTTCTACATAGATAACCCATCTCTATTCACATATGACATGGTTATCTTCTTTTTCTGTCTGTATGCTTTTAGTGACTTGTCATACTGCTGAACAAAGACTTTCTAGTACCATGTTGAGTCACAGTAACGAGAGGGCATTCCACTTTGATCCCATGTATGAGGGAAAGTTCAACTTTCCATCACTAATCACAACTTTGGTAATAGGTTTTTTGTAGCTATACTATGAAATTGAGGAAGTCCTCATCTGTCCTTTGTTTATAGAAAGTTTTTAATCACTAATAGGTGTTGGGTTGTGTCAAATGATTTTTCTGCATTGATTTTCATAATCATGATTTTTTTGCTGCTATTCAGGTCAACTTTATCCTTATAGATTTTTGGCCTAATTAATTTTTCAAGTTCTGTCTTTCATGTATTTTGAAGCTCTTTTTTAGGTGAATACATTTGAGATTATTTGTCTTCTTAAGAATTGATCCATTTACCACTGTGTAGTACCCTGTTTACTTCTGATAACCTTCTTTGTTCTGAAACCTGCTTTGTCTGAAATTAGCAGCCATTCTGGCTTTCTTTTGGTTAGTTTTAGCAAAATGTATCTTTCTATATCCCTTGTAATCTATTAGTAGTATGTTTATAATGTATTTGTTTCTTGTAGATGACCTACAGTTGGATCTTGCTTTTTTCCATTCTCACCGTTTGTCTTTTAATTGGTATATTTAGACCTACATTTAAAAAATGATTGATACATTTTGATTCATGTTTTAGTCTGCTTCAGCTGCCATAACAAAATTCCATAGACTTGGGAGCTTAAATGATGTTTTATTTTCTCACAATTCTAGAGGCTGAGAATTGTAAGATCCAGATGCCAGGAAATTGGGTTCTTGTTGAGGGCTCTGTTCCTAGCTGGTAGATGGTAACTTTCTTGCTGTGGATTCTCTGGTGCTTCCCTTTACAAGGACATTAATCCTACTGGACTGGCACCTATCTTTTTTGGGGGGTAATGGGGATTGAACCCAGGAGCATTGTACCTCCGAGCTACATCCCAAGCCCTATTTTGTTTTAATTTTGAAACAAGGTCTCGCTAGGTTGATGAGAGTCTCACAACTTGCTGAGACTGTCCTCGAACCTGTGATCCTCTTGTCTCAGCCTCCCAAGTACTGGGATTATAGGCATGTGCTACCATGCCCGGCTTTCGGAACCTATCTTTATGACCTAATTGAACCTTAAGTATCTCCTTATAGGCCCCATATCTAAATACAGCTAATGCTGAGTGTTAGGGCTTCCACATGTAAGTTTTAGGAAAACAATTCAGTCCACAGAAAGTTTCTGCCATATTTGTAACTGTTTCATACCTACTGCCAGAGTGCTTCTTCTGCTTTCTCTGGCTAAAAAATAGGCATTTTAAATTATACTTTATTTTCTGGCTGGGCGTGGTGGCGCACACTTGTAATCCCAGTATTTTGAGAGGCGGAGACCGGAGGATCCGGGTTCGCGGCCAGCCTCAGCTCGCTCTCTCTCTCTCTCTCTCTCTCTTTCTCTCTCTACCTAGTGAGGCCCTCCACAACTTTGTGAGACCTGGTTTCAAAATCAAGTATAAAAAAATAGGGCCGGGGCGGTAGCACGGAGGTAGAACGCCCCTGGGTTCAATCCCGGGTACCGCAAAAAAAAAAAAAAAAAATTATACTTTATTTTCTGCCAATATATCGATTATATTTCTTTAAAATGTTTGCCCTAGAGTTTACAATATAACATTTTTTAGGGGTATTGGGGAAACCCGGGGCATTCTACCTCCATGCCACACCCCCAGCCCCATTTTATTTATTTTGAAACAGGGTCTTGCTAAATTGCTGAGGGCCTACCTAAGTTCCTAAGGATGGCCTACAACCTGTGATCATCCTGTCTCAGCCTCCCAAGTACTGGGATACAATGTATATTTTAAACAAACTAAACTCACTTCTGAATGGCAGTATATTCCTTCCATGCAGTGCAGTACCTCATAACTGTGTATTAATTTCCAGCAGCCACCCTAACAAATGACCACAAACTTGGTGATTTCATGCAAAAATATATTCCCACTGCTCAGAAGGCCAAAACCTCTGAAATGAGGGTGTTGGCAGGGCTGGAGGGATAAATTCTTCCTTGTCTTGTCTAGCTTCTCATAGTTCCAGACATTCTTTAGCTTTTGATTGCATAAAACTAATCTCTGTCCCATCTACACATAGTCCTCTCCTTGGTATGTCTGTCCTTTCTCTTCTCAGTACATTTATTATTGGATTCAGGGCCCGGATCACCTGGAAAACTCAAGACAATCTCATTTCAAGATCCTTAGTAACATCTACAAAGATCCTTTTTCTCCAGTGAGGTAACATTCATGGCATTCCGTGTGGTCTACTAGAAGAGACATATTCTGGCTATGAGTAGCCACAGGACCAGACAGCTCATGGGGCTGGCATTGTGTGTCACTTAGCTGTTTGATGTGACTTGGTCCGAGGATTTCCAGGAGACAAGGCACACTCAGCACAGATGCAACTCACAAACCTTGGAACAAAGCTTGGCTTTAAAAGAATAGCTTCAAATCCCTTTATAAGAGGAATGCTTGGTAACCTTTCAGAATGACCTTAGGAATCTGAAAGGAGAATGACTTCCCCAACTAGGAGAAGGGTCCCTGGACAGACGTCCTTCTGCTCGGGTTGTCATTTGATCACTCACTATATCTGGCCCAGGCCAACAGCCCGCTCCACTGTGTATCTTGGAGAAGTGCTAGCAGAATAAACTGCTGGGACATCCATTCTAAGACTCATCTTTGATGAGAATTGGACCGAAGGGGCAGAGTCATCCCTAGGGGAGGGCATTGAGGAGGATCACCCTAAACTCATGAACATCTGGGACATGTTGGGACATGGACACGTCCTTTTGGGAGAAGTAATCCAACTCACTCTACAGAGTTTTCTTAATTTCCCTCTCCATCCCTTGTGACATTAACTCATCTCACTTATCCATAGGATATAAACCCCAATACATTACAACTATCATAAAACGGACATCTGTCTTTTAGATCAACTAAGAAAAATGAAATATGCTGTTTCATTTACTCCTTCTGACATTCTTCATTCATATAGATCTGAGTTCAGGACCAATTCTTTGAGACATTTTAAAAGTTTATTTCTGATTGGCATGCATCAATTATACATATTAATATGGTTTGTTGTGATGTCATTTCTTGCAGGGCAGGTCTTTGGCAGTGAGTCCCCTTGGGTTTTGTTTGTAGGGGAAATATTTCTCTTCACTTTTAGAGGATGGTTTCACTCAATATTGAATTCTAGGTTTTTTTTTTCCTTTTCTGCACTTTGTAAAACAGTATATTCTTCTGTTTTTATGATTTCTCACATGAGATTTTCTGTAGTTACCTGGTTCCTCTTGTTCTGTAAGTTCTCACTATCTGCTCCCCCTGAACCCCTGTCCTGCCTTCTTTCAGGATTCTCTCTAGCTTTCAGCAGTTGGAATATGCCTATGCAAGTTTGTTGGCCTCTGTGTGTGTGTGTTTATCATGTTTGTTTTCTTCTCAGCTTGCTGTATCTGTTTTTTTTTTGTTTGTTTTTTATAGTACTAGGGATTGAACTGGGAGGCATTCTACCTCCCAGTTGCACTCCTGGCCCTTTTTATTTTTGAAACAGGGTCTTACTAGGTTGCTGAGGGTCTTGCTAAGTTGCTGAGGCTGGTCTCAAACCTGCGATCCTGACTCAGCCTCCCAAGTACTGTGATTACAGGCCTGTGTCACCACACCTGGCTATATCTGTGTTTTGATGTTCATGTTTATCTCGAGGAGTCTTTTAGTCATTATTCAAATATTTCTTCTACTCTATTCTCTCTTCTTCAGGCATTTCAATTATACATACCTCATGGAAATTGTCCCACATTTATTGGATTTTGTGTTGTGTTTTATTTTTCATTTTTTCCCTTTAAAGGACAGTTTGGGGAGTTTCTATTGACCCATCTTCAAGCTCACCGATTCTTCCCTTGGCAATGTAGAGTCTTCATAGGGACTTGAAAATATTCTTGATTTCTGTTACAGTGTTTTAGATTTTGAACATTTAATTTTGATTTGTTTTTTTAATTTCCATTTCTCAGCATATATTACCCATCTGTTCTTAAACTTGTCGGCATCTTTATTAGCTCCTGTATTTGTGTTCTTGGGCTGCCCAAACAAGATACCATACACAAGTTAACTTGAGAAGTAGAAATTTATTTTCTCAGTTCTTGAGGATGGAAGTCCAATACCAAGGTTCCAGGCAATTCCATTTCTGATAAGGATTCTCTTCTTGGTTTATCATCATATGAGCATACTTGGGTAGGGAGAAGGGAAGGAGGGGAGAAAGACCACAATTTAGTATCTCTTCTTATAAGGACACTAATCCTAAGCAACTAGGCCCACCCTTTTGAACTCGTTTAAACTTAAGTACAGGTTCTATCACAAAAGAGTGTCACACTAATGCTTATTATGACTTTAACGTTTGCATTTTGGGGACACAAACTTCTAGCCCATAACTGAGCCCTTAACATATTGAATGATGTTAGAATTATCAATGAAAAAATTTAAAATTGTCAGAGGACCCAAGTTTGGACCCAATTCTTATTTTGTCTTTTCAGATTAACTTTTCTTGTCTTTTAGCCTGTATTTTCATTATTGTTGTTGAGAACTAAATATGTAGTATCAGGTAATAGGAATGGTGGTAAATGGATCTCCAGTGCAAGTGCAAGGATCGTGTTAATCTCTGTAGCATTATTTTGATATATGATATTGCTAGAGGTGTCAGAGACTCTAAATTCCTCCAGTGTGCCTGTTTCTTTCCCTTCTCTTGACTTTGGGATTTATTTACTCTTCTTCACAGATAATCTGTTTTTCAGCTTTTAGCTCTCATTCATTATTATACGGGAACCCTGTTGATTTCATGGTTATATGTGGAGGAGGGAGCATGCTCCACAATATCCCAGTTAAATTGAATCCACTTGGTGGTTTTGTTTCTCTGGCCTGTGATCTCCACAGGTGTTTCTTCTAGTTCAACTCCCCACCTTAAGGCCAACTGGACAGCTGGGGGGCGTTTGTGAGAATACCCATCTCTAGTTCTATGGAGAGAGGCCTTTGTTATGGAGAATGCTCTGGGCTTATTTCACAAGGATTACTAGCCAGGGCCAAGGAAGGGAATCTCCCCTGACTCCTCACTGTGAGAATCTGGTGGGGTTCCCAGAGGCAAAACTCACCAAAGTATGGGCCTCCATAAGATGGCAGCCCTTCAGGAACTTGACCCTCTCATCATAGTCCACACTCAGACCCCAGCAACTCATGAGGATCACCACTGCAGCGTTCCTACACTAGGCTCCAGCAGCTTTCACTCTAAGTAGGCAGACCTTAGCTGAGACTACTTTCACACATCTCCAGATTGAGTGGTGGTTGTTTTGCAAACTTAGTTCTCTGACAGGTATGAGATAAGTCACTGATTTTCATTCTTGCAAGGTCAAAGCACGGTTTCCAAAATCTTTACATATGGGTGCTGAAGCCAGAAGTGACGGATGTCCTTTTTTAGCTTGCATCTCCACCAAAGCAGAGACTGGGAAGAGTCTTCTAGTGCAAACAATTGATTTGGTTTGTGATCTAGGAAGCAGAAACTGAGTGACTGAGAAGCAGGCAAAGACATTAAAGTATATGGCACCAATGCACCACCATAGGCAATGGGGTTGGCTTTTGTTATGGCCACTTTGAGGACTGTATAAAGCTTCCCAGAATTGTCTTCTGGAAGGACCAAAGGCTGGGAACTTTACCAATCTCTTGTTTTAGGATTTACAAGGAGCGAATTAACCATAAAATACCCCCAGCTGGGTGAGTTTGCAGACCTAGTATGCCCTAGCACTTTGGGAAGGCTCTGAGGTACAAAGCAAAAAGTCACGTGGCCAGGACTTGACATCGGCAAAGTCAGTACTAACCTAAATCTTAAGGTTTTGTCAAAAAGAAGCTGAAATCCTAGGTCTATCAAGCAAAGGTAGCATAGGGTACTGAGAGAATCTTCCGGCAAAAGCTCCCAAACTTCCCTAATATTGTTTCCTCATCAGAAGATTTTCTATCAGAAGTCTTTCTTGTTGCAAGATGCACAATAAACAATTCCGGAAAAGGAATAAGTTCTCAATATATAGCTTTTTTTCTAAGCCAGAAAGCTACCTGTACTTCCATCCATACACAGAACATATATATCTATGCTTCTATCTGCCTCTGATCTGAAAATGATGAATATTGACACCTGTCCTATCTTCGCATTTAGGATCTCATTTCGCCCAAGTATGCAAAAGAGTATGTTATTGATGTTGAATGAATGAGGCTGTGATATCAGAATGAGTGACTTTCTCAAGGCAACAGAAGCAGTGTGGGGAGAGCTGGGGTTGGAAGCACTTTCCCCCTCACCACAGACTCTGCAGATAAAAGTGCTGCTATTCCAACTCTACGGAGCTGTGTAGAACCATCTTTCCTCTAGAAGCCCTATTAAAGCAAGGCTGTGGCATATGTTTGTATAGTTTAACTAGTATTTCATAAGAAATATGACCAGAGTTGAGCTTTCCTGATCCCTCTCCATCCTAAGTAGCATTTTATTTTTAAACTCATCAACTCATAGTGTCAACATTTTTAAGTAAATCTCCATAGAAGAAATGTCTTTCTATAGTTCCCACAAAGATTAACTTGTGTTATGGGTTCAGATATAGAATGTCCCCTGGAAGAGCCCATGTATTGGCAAAAATGTTCAGAAGTGATATAATTGAATCATGAGGGGTCTCATCAGTGGATACGTCCATTGATGGATTAATGGATTTATTAGGTGGTAAAGTAGACAGGTAGGATGTGATTGGAGGAGGTGGGAGTGGGGGATGTGGCCTTGGGGACTATATGTATGTCCCTTGTCCACTTCCCTTGTTCTCTCTCTGCTTGCCACCACCATGTTCTGAGCTCCACAGATATGATCTGGCCTAACATGGACCGAAACCTTGAAACCTCCCGAACTATGAGCAAATAAGTCTTCCTTCCTCTAAAGATGTGGCAGTCAGGTATTTGAGGTCACAGCAGTGAGAATGCTAACTGAAATACCATGGGATCTCATATTAAGTGGGAACCCCCAAATTCCTCCCCTGTTTAAGTGTGAGGCTGGCTTCCAGACACGGGCTTGAGTCATTCCACCTCACATCTGGACTATGATTATGTTGTTTAGAAGCTGATTTTGGAATATAATGGTCTTTTTCTCTGAAATTCACTAAGATATCAAAGTTAGGAATATGTTAGGCATGATGTTAGAGATTGGAATAGGGAGAGTATGTGCATGAGTATAGTATGATCTCAACTCAGTCAGGAGCATGTGAAATCAAATAATCAGTAAGGATGCCCACAGTATCAAGATCAAGAAGAAATGAGACATACCTTCATATGGTATCTGTGTGACCTATCGTGTAGGTTATGATGAGTGAGAAGTGCTGAACTAATCCCATAGGAGCACTGGGACCTTGCCTTCCATGATTATGAAGGGGCCCCGTGGGCTAGAACTTCACTGCAGAATAAAATCCAGCCTATGAATACAATTTCATATGCAAATATTTGAACAAATCATGTTTTTATCGGAAATTTGTTTCCAAACATGTATTGACCAAATTATCCATAAACCTTGATACAACTGTGGAACCATCTATCACAAGCCATATAGCTACGATTCTGTAGGACAGGAACAGTTTATCTCCAAATTCTTGGTACCTCTCATATGGTACAAAGTCACCATGGGCCATGGATTGGTGTCCCCATCATGGAAAAGCAAAATCCCAGATGGGATTACATTGCAACAGAATTGTGGTGTGAGCTCTAAAGAGGAGCATGGACAGTGAAATGTACTTAGGGTAAGGAGTTAGAGGTCCTGTGTTCCATATTCAATTAAATCTACTAGCAAATGCATTTGAGTGCAATATTTGATCTTTATGATTTTTATTATCCTCACTTTTTACTTTAGCACTGCAGCTATCACTGGTAATTACTGCAGTATCATTGTGAGAAATGCATACAAGAACACTGCTGCATATTATCATGATCCCTTTTTGAGTGCCCTGCAATGCCAAGCTTAGAGTCTTTCACAAATTAGAAGTTCCTGAAATATCTACCAGGTTTAATCGTGAAGCCAGTATCATTGCTTCTGGGAATGAAAGATTCTGATCTTTTATTTGGCAAACCCAGGAAGAAAAAAAAAAAAGTGAGCCATCCTCTTAATGGAAGCTCTGTGCTGCAGTCTGCATTAAGATTCTGGAGAAGAGGAAACCTGCGATTTTCATTCTGTACCAAAATTTAAACACTTTATTACAAGCAAGGGAGCCTTGGTGGCTTCATCAGATGGTTGAACGTAATGAAGAAAGGCCAGCTGTGTGACCCAGCATAAAGTGTCTCCTGGTGCACAAGGGAAGCTGGCTTGTGCAAACTCTTCCCAAATTCTGTGTCCTGAACTCAAACAGCACTCATTCTTCATGAGGATGAAGAAACTAAGAGTGTCATTTATTACCCTAGGGTATTAATTCAGTCGTTCTTTATGGGATGGAGAAAAAAATCCCATCTGGTTCTCATCCTAGTTCTGACACTTAACTAGCTATATGAACTCTGGAACCATATTTCACATTAAAAGTCTACTGCCCATTCATGTTCCCTGGGAGCATTATTCATATTATATAAACACCTTACCAGTGGTTGGCACATAGTAAGAGGGGAATGTAAACCAGAACCAAACTCTTTGAGCCTCAATTTCTTTGTCTGCAATAGTTACAGTCATTAAAGTCTCTAAAATATTTATTGGCAAGTCCATGATTAGGGCTCTGGGCTTTGTTTACTCACATTTTCATGTTTTATTCTATGCACTATAATTTGGAATCCTAGATCAGCTTTCTATAATTAAGTTCGAGTTGTATTTCCAAGGGTCTTTGTTTTTTTCAGTCTCCTTACAGCCATTGATAGTATGTTACTCCCTTCTCCCCAGCGAAGATAGGAGGACAGAGGCTTAAGAGATAAGGTAAATTGCACACATTTACAGGGCTGAGGTGGATTTTAATTAGGTTTTATTCCCAATCCACACACCTGCAACTGCACTGAATTTCCCCCTTGGAACAAAGATGGCTCTCTTAATTAAAATTGATCTTCAGGCAATTTCTTACATTTGACTAAACTGTAAAAGACAAGTAAATTTACAAGACAATTAAATTCAAGCTACTTTTTTTTTCTGAGCCAGTAAGCCACAGAAAAGGGCATTAGGCTTAGAACTGAAGGTGTCTGGGATCAATCTGATGCTTTTATGTAAGCTTCATGCTAAATATATGCACAGGGTCCTAATTGCCAATGCTGTTACACGTAAAATGAGAATGTTATCAAGATTCGGCAGGATTTAATTAGATCTAGAAGATATGTGCCTTAAAAAGTCTAAAATGTTTTAAAGGTGGAAGGAATGAGGTACTGTTCCTTTTTTTGCTCTCCTCCCAATTTCTCCATAAAACAATGGAAATGTACATATAGGTCCATTGTTAGTATTGACTTGTTAGGCAAGGGGTAAAATATATGGTCAATGACTGCAATTACTATTGTTTTTTATTCTTCCTCCTTAGTTTCTGATGGAGTCAGAAGGTTAAGAGTGAGGCTCCTGGTTTTTAGGATGTAACTCTGGAGGTGTGTAGTGTGACTTTCCTTCCCAATGCTCCAATGTATCTATACTGATTCCCACTTCAGAAGCTCAGAGGAGATGGCGCCAGTCTCAGGAGGCTGGAAAACCTGGAAGAAAGGTGAGGGTTGAAGTTATAAAAAGTAAATGTGTCAAGGAATCTACTGTTCCCATTAGGAAACTGCAATTGAGCTGAGGTGACAGGCATGTTGACAGGTAATTATAATGTGATGTCAGGAAACCCAGAATTATATAGGCGTTTTACCATGGTCTCACCTCCAAAAGAATTAGGATGAACATCTATCTGGTCATGGCTCAGATCCTCAATACTAAACCAGAACAGAGCCGGGCATGGTGGCGCACGCTTGTAATCCCAGTACTTAGGGAGGCGGAGACCAGAGGATCTGGGTTCACGGCCAGCCTCAGCTCTCTCTCTCTCTCCTTAGTGAGGCCCTCTGCAACTTCGTGAGACCCGGTTTCAAAATAAAGTATAAAAAATAGGGACGGGGGTGTAGCGCAGAGGTAGAATGCCTCTGTGTTCAATCCCCGGTACCGCAAAAATAAATAAATAAATAAATAAACCAGAACAGCTGGTTTCCTACCTAGCTTAAACATCTGGAGAGCTTCATCCTTTGGTTTTCATCATACCTTCTCCCTCTTAAGACCATATTAGAGTTAATGAACAGATATGAATGTCTGGCTTCTTGCCAGCATTCTGTTTAGGATCCAGCGGAGGCACTGGAATAACGACCATTAGTTCCTAGATAATGCTATTTTATGGATTGCTTTGTTCTGAATGGATGGAGTGACTTGAGAACAGCCATTGACTTTGAGAGACATGCTTTGGTACCAGCTTTTTAGCTTACTGACTGGAGTAGAATAGTTCCATATTGGAGTTGCTGTGAACAGGCTGCTGGTCAAAAACCTTTCAAAAAGATGCCTGGATGTATGTCTCCTGAGCATTTGCACGTATGATTCCCACTGTAGAACCCCCTCATCTGGAATATCTGACTGGAAAACTCAAATTTGAATCGCAAGTGAAGTGCCTACTCTCTAGGAAGCCTTCCCTAAGTTCTGTTCACCTGTGTGTCCTTCTAGTGTAGGATCAATCAGACTGTACTGCAATGGTTTGGTTTGTCACATGCCTCATGACTCCTCTAGACTATGGACCCCTTAAAGATCACATTTATGTCCTCAGTCCTTGCTTCACAGAAGAGGCCCAAACATTGCTTAACGGAACAAAGAATGAGCATGAGAAACTGGTTTGAAGTGCTCTGACCTACAAACTTGACCTAATCCACTTCCCCATGGGTTTTCACTCTATGACATGTGGTGTGGTGGAGTGAGCACCATAGTTTTTATACCCACTATGGGAGAGTATAAAAACCTCCAACGAGGTATCAAAGTTGGGTTCAGATTTTGACTCAGCAACAGGCTGCTAAGAGGCATGTTTATGTTTTTCCTACAAATCTCATGATCCTTATCTAATGAACTTGATGTTAGTACTCACTATCATGAAAGGGCTGAGTATTAGAGTGGAGTATGTAAAGTTGAGTATCTGGATTACCTGGTGCATAGCCTGTGATATAGTTAGGATCTATGTAATGCCTTCCCTCAGCTCATGCACACCGAATTTAAAGACAAAGGAGGGTTTAGTTAGTAAGGTTAAAATTTTATTTTTTGTGAAAGAAATTGGTTCCCATGATAAGTAATTCAAATATTTGGTCAAGCATTGATAGTATAGCAGTATGAAGCGCTGAAAAGAATTGATAGCAAAATAGCTTCAAGTTATTGAATTCTTCTCCTATGCTGGGTATTATCCCAAACATGTCATATAAGTCTTATATTTTAGTTCTCATGGTATTATAAAGATATTATTGGGGGTTTTTTTACAATTGAGTTGTCAGTTTCAGAAAGATTAAGAATTTTATTCAAGGCAACACAGCCAGTAAATAACAGAAGTCACTCAGGCTGAATTACGGTTCTGTAGCCATTGACTTTATTCCCAGCATCAATTCAGCTAGGCAAGCCCATGGGTCACAATAGCTCAACAAGACACCCACCTTCATCGGGAACTTCAGTAATTTCATCACATAATGTTATTCAGTTATATTATCAAAGAATGAGGCATTGGATTAAATCATGATTTCTGAATTCAGCTGGCCCAAATGTGATAATCTCTTAGAGTCTTTAAGGTTTTGACAAATTGTCCCTACTACTCAAAGTGATCTAGATATTCCATATCAGCTCCATCAGAATTTCAGTTAGGAGCCACCCCGTACTAAGGATGACATCGTTCTTAACTCTTAATTCTGTAGCAGAGCAAAGTCAGCTGCAGAAGCTGTGGGAGTTATTTTTCCAGGAAGGCTTGGGTCAGCCCAGATGATGAAGAATGATCTTATTTAAATTTCTTATATGGAGGAAATGCCAACACTAAATTCTCAAATCTCAACTCACCTCCACCAGCCACTTTCCTTGTTTCTTCTTTCATGTACCAAGTCTTATTGGACAATGCACTTTATTTCAGAAGGTTACCAAGTGCTGCTCCATGCCTGGTGGCTGACTAGTTGGTGCACAGTTTGGCTCAGGCATATATAACTCATTCATCCCACCCCTTTCTAAGCACAGTTCCTTCACCTGATCCCCATTGGTCATGGAAAGTCTCTTTGCCCCCTGAATGAGTTCTTTCCATCACAAAACACATATCTGGGTTGAAGGTGGAGCTGGCCTCAAGAATCCCCAAATCTGCGGGTTTGATTGTATCAACCTGGGCATCCTGAAATCAAATTTCAAGATTCAACCTGCCACTATTAATGTTGCTGCAGCAAAAACAAAACAAACAAAAAATGTATCCAGTTTCTCTATATAGAGGATTTCTATTTTAAATACACCAAAGTATCTCACAGAACTTTTGCAGAAGCTTGGTTCTGTAAACACAGAATCTAAAAGCTCATCTCTGTGGGATCTGGTCTTCCAAAGTCACAGTTTCATTCCAGGATGCCATTGTCTTTCAGAGCCCTCCCCTCCTGATGGCCCAAGTTCTAGAGAGAATCCAGATCATAAAATCCTGCGCTGGTGGTCATAGTTACATGAACCTACACATGTAAGACTGAATGTTGTCTATAAGTAGAGATCATTAGAGATTCCTCCTGGATATCCCTCTTGCTCCTTCTAAACCACAGTGTTTTCTGTCTGTGATGTATCTGCCCAACCCTGATACCCAGAGCAACAAATATGAGGCTTCTTCAAGGAAAGGCTTGGCTCCTGTCTCTGGTCTACATGGGGACCATGACTGTCAAGACCACCTTAGCATAGAAGGATGAATGCTTGCTACTAGACAGCATATGTCAGAATTTTGAGAAATGAAATCAGATACAAAAGGCTACAGGTTTCTCCACAGGGCAAATTCTAAAAGTCAGGAGACAAAGAAGCTGAGAAGGGAAGAAGCAATAGTTAAGACATTATCATTAATGCCAGCCAGAGGTGCTTAGCCAGAGATACTGCTGATGTGACTCCCAGCAAAGAATATGGAAGTGCACAGTAGTGGAAGTCTTTAGATGACATGTGACATTGCTCCTGCACAGTCCTGGGTGCCCAGAGCTTATAGAACAAATTTTGCACCCAGAATTTTAATGAACTAGTGACACCTTCTTGGAAATACAGGGGATCTTTTGAACCTTTGTAGCCAGGGTGAATATAGACAGGAAAGCCTCAATTATATCTCAGCTAATTTATCTTCCAGTGGTCCTCAGAGAATTCGCAAGGACCCTTAACACACCCATTTCCTAACCCAATTCAGTTTATTTTTGCAGAGAAAAAAACCAAGATGAGACAGATTTTCTCTTGCCTTCCAGCCCCCAGGACCTCAAATACTTCATCCACGAATAACTTCTGACAACTCAAGTAATTACACAAGCTTCACAGTTCCTGTTTATGACCCAGTGAAACCTGAATGTAAATAGGGAAAATAGGGAGAATAGGGAGAGTATTTAAAACCTTCCCTCTAAACAGGGCCATTTGCAAATTTCCATTTCTCTACTTTTTAATTAGGTGGTTGGGATAAACCAACCTAAGAATATTAGAGCCAACACTCAGACGCTGAGCAATAAAATTAGTTTCTTATGGACATGAGTTTACCCTCCATAACACCCAGGCCCCCAAGCTTCTGAATTAAGAATGACCAGAATGTGTGCATATATACAGATACATGTAGCCTTCCTGTAACTTCCCTTTCATAGTTCATCTCTTAATCAGAAATTCTCAGACACTTGATAGCCAGGTCAAGGCTGAAGAAGCCAATGGAGAGAAACCTACACTTAAGGGCGAGGATGATTTCTAAAGTCCATGAAAGTTCTAGAGTTCAATTCACACAGGACATTCCCATGACCTGTCTTTTGTGAGTTTCTCCCATTGTCTGGGCCCTTTGAAAAGAAAGCTAGTCCTGTACCTGAGAAACAGACTCAAAGGTAAAGTTCCCCATGCTGTACAGGAGAAGGGAGGCATGGAACCTATTGGAAGCCAAACCAGATCAATAGCTGCATAACCAAGAGAGACTGTTAAGCTGTTCAGACTTAGAAGTTCTTATATTTGCAATTTTAAAGACACATTTGCATGTAAGCATACAGTTAAATGTTGAGGCTGTTGATGGGGAGAGAGAAGCACTCTTGCGTCTTTGCACTGCCTTAGTTTGAATCTAGATTTCAGATCGGTACAGTGGAGAGGCGACCTCAACAACTCAGTCATGAGACTATGTGGGAACCAGTCCTCCAAATCCCTAAGGTGAAGGAGCAAAAATTGTTCATGCCAACACAGACAGATGCAGAGAACATTAACTGAGCTTTTATAACACATTCCTTATGTTGAAAGGTTATAACATAGATATACACTCTTTTATGTTTTATGTTCAGTCACAACTGTGTCTCTTATGTTTAATAAGACATCTGTGCTAAAAGTGATTCAAATAAAAATTGAGAGGACATATTAATGTCTAGAATGAAAATTAGATGAGATTAACAGCAAAGTAGATATTATAGAGAAAAATTTTAGTGAAATTGAAGACAAAAAATACACAAAATAAAAATTTAAGAAAATTCGAAATATACAAGAACATTGAATTGTGAAAAAAACTGTCAGCGGCCCAATGCATGCATAAAGGGACTAAATGAAGGGAGGAGGCAGAAAAATGTTTAAACATTGGTAAGATGCATCCATATTTGAAGATAGGTATAAATCAGCATACTCAGAATCAAACCACAGATATGAAGAACATATATATATGTGTGTGTGTGTGTGTGTGTTCATCACACATGGAATAAGTTAACTAAATCAATGATGTGAACCATAAAATTAGCCTCATGAGAGATTTTGATACCCACTATCTATTCAGAAAATGTCTCTTTGATGTGGCTGTTGGATATCCCATTGCAGATAATACTTTGCTGACCTTTAACCAGAGAGACCAAGCAGACAATCCTGGTAGTTGCTAGATTGAATAGCAAAAATAACCAAGAACCTTTACAAGCATCACTGGTTTAAAAACTTCCCATGGAAGGCAAATTGTGTTTCCAGGGAAAAACTGGCTCTACTCTTAAACCAACAAGCCCTGAAGTAACTCCACAGCTTTCATTTCTACAGCCACCCCATGGATAATGAAATCAGTAGTTTGGAGAACTGTCTGATGAGCCCCTTGGTTGAAATAGTTAGAGGATGGGGCTTTTCAATACTGTTCCTTGCCTGGCTTGAAGTCTCTGGCTCCTACCCACACAGATGCTCTCATCGGAAACAGGTCTCTTCTATTAGGTGAGCATGTGGCTCAGAAAGCCTTCCTGCTTCCCAATCTCTTGATCTCAGGACTCTTTCTACCAGGCCTGCCAATAGGCCATCAAACAGTACTTTGAGGACATCAGATGACATCCAGATTTCCACATTCCCTAAAAATAAATAAGCCCTGTCTGAAAACTGCCCAGTAGTATCTCAATTGGGCAGACATCCTTGGCACCATGGAAAGAAGCCCCTTTCCAGAAGAATCTCAAACAACAGAAACACTTCCCCCACCAGGAGCTCTAGTCTCTGCTAGATCCCCGTCAACAGTGTCCTGTCTTATCCCACCTGCCATCTGGACTCTTAAGTACTGTTTAGGCTTCACAACACCAGCTTCGGAACAGTGACCATCATGAGCAATGAATAGGCTCTGTGAAATAGGTGACTTTTTTTCCCCACAATATGTTACTCAAAGAGGAAACCAGGGATGCTGCTGCCCTCTCAAATCACATATTACTCAACATTCTTGACTTGAAATTCACTAGGGACACAAAGGTTAAACGGAACACGGAAGTCCCCCATGAGCTTCTGTCCAGGTTCTGCATGAGGCTGTATGAGACAGCTTAGGGAAATGTTGTACAGTACAGAAACAGAAAAGTGCAGAAGCCAAAGCCAAAATTAGATAAATCAAAAGAGGAGTGTGCATCTTTAGGAATGACTACATCTTCTCACTTCACTTTAGAGGATCAGCCAGGATACTCAAAGGATTTCTTTTTCTTTTGACAAAGATGACAGATGGTGATTGGTAGAAGTCCTAGTAGACTGTCTCTCCCCAAATGATTTCAGAATATCAGGAGCGATTGTCTAAGCATCTGGATCATGCATAGGAAGTAAAAAGGGACAGCAGGACCTGACCATGATGAGGACCATCTCTCTCAGAAGAGTCACAGCTTGCCGAGCGTGGTTGCGCACGCTTGTAATCCCAGTACTTTGGGAGGCGGAGACCGGAGGATCCGGGTTCGCGGCCAGTCTCAGCTCTCTCTATCTCTCTCTCTCTCTCCCCCTACTTAGTGAGGCCCTCCGCAACTTCGTGAGACCCGGTTTCAAAATAAAGTATAAAAATAGGACCGGGGGTGTAGCACGGAGGTAGAACGCCCCTGGGTTCAATCCCTGGTACTGCAAAAAAAAAAAAAAAAAAAGAGTCACAGCTTCTATGAACACTGCACAGTGAAACTAATAAAAATGGAGCTGGCAGCTTCAAATCATGCATCTAGTTTTCTCTAGAAAAAAAGAGGAAATATTTCCAAGTGTATATAAAGTAACATGTGATTTCCCACAATTTCTATAAAAACAGAATCTGGCCAGAATGGAGAAGCAGGAAGAACACTCTTTACCACCTAGAAAGTCAGGGATGTGACTGCTCCTGGAGAGTCACAGTGCTAGTGGTGACTGGACTAGTTATCAGCCTGAACATATTTTCCCAAGCCTTCCGTGTATGTCCCAAGGAAGGAGCCAGATGGAGAGAGGTGGATTTGCTGTTACTTGGACACTGGCCTGGCAGCCAAGTTGGCTTTACTGGATGGTGGTGTGGGTTGGGGGGTAGGGGAGATTGGCACAGTCACAGATGCAGAACTCGGTAGCTCAGAAGTGGGGACACGACATTGACTTGGGAGAGCCCTTGGTCATTCATCCAATAGCTTCCATAGATTCCCAAGTTGGATGAGGTCCGATATCTTGACTTACAAATCCCAGCGGCTTCTGGCACACAGACTCCCCCTACAATACAGTGGTCACAGCCTGGGCTAGGATGAACTCAGAAGCTAAATTCATTCTAAGACAACCCAAGACACATTGTAAGAAAAAAAAAAGTCTCAGATCATGGCTGACCAGTGGGACAGATTAAAAAATATCAATTACTGGGGAGAAAGGAGAAAGGTCAGTGTTTTATTTACTCTGGAGTTTTGATCTCTGAGGAGTGAGCCGTGCCCAACTCAAAGATTTAGCTGAATTACTTGGCAGATCAAAGTCACACCATAACCACCAATGAAGATGACAGGAGACACAAATCAGCACTTGAAATAGGAGGGTCATGTGGAGGTCATAGTATGGCACAAAGTAGGTCCTCCCCCTGCTCTGTTAGCTGGTTCTGACTGCACTCTCTCCATGTCTGAAGATGTGGACCTGTGAACTTGGGTAAAGCGGGTATCCTGTATCTCTCAGGTGGTCACTCCGAGACCCTAACTCTTATGGCTGAATGCCATCTTGACAAAGCTGGTTTTCTCCCTGTCAGCATGATGCACCTGGCCCCAGAAGGACAGAATCTAGACAGTATCTGGCTCTTGTTCCCTCAGTATATGATGCCCCCTTTACATACATCAATACCTAACACTGTAATGGGTGGCTATTCAGAGATCATGAGGCTGCAGACCATAGGCAGTGCAGGCCAGAGATGCTGGGGTAGGGAGGTGGGGAGTGGAAAGGGAAGAATTGATGGAACAGTTTGATATCTCCTTCTGAACAATCCTGCTTCCTCCCCACCCATTCACTAGTGTTTATCTCTAATAAACATTTCATACCCCAGACTTGGTGTAGGCATCTGCTTTCTGTGCCTCTGTATGTCCTAAGAAAATATAAAATCTGTTTAAATAGCTATAGTGAAGCCAGCCTTGTGTAATTGTCAGTCTTATGTCACAAAACCTTAAAAACTGAATTCTTATTGCACTGTCTCCTGTGAGGACCCAGAAGAGATGGCAGAATATTAATTATCTCGGCTCAAAAGCTCCAGCACAACATAGGCTGTGTTTTCCTTTCCTTTGGCTTCAGAAGTAAGCATTTTTAGCAACCTCTTGGGAAATGTTAATAGACATCCCTGCTTCTACTTCTAAAAGCACAGAAGAGGAGCTTTTCCAATGGTCAGATTGGATCATCTCCTTATTCTTTAGTCTCCTGGGACAGAATCCCCATGTTGTATATAAATTCTTAGGTTTTCTGTCCATCTGGATCCAGGTGACCCAGCCTGCCCGAGTTCAGATGGAGACATGTAAGTTCTAGCTTCTGTCCAGCCATTTCTCTCAGTTGCCCCCCGCACTTCCCTTCTAACCCTAACCCTGTGATTAACATCTTCAGCAATCTGTCATCATTATCTAAGAGATACTGTATTTATGTTAGGACCTAGAACATTCTCTCTATTCTGGGGATTGAACCCAGGGGTATTCTACCTCCAAACTACACCCCAATCTATTTTATATTTTGAAACAGGGTCTCTTAGTCACTGAGGATCTTGCTAAATTGCTGAGGCTGACCTGGAACCTGTGATCCTCCTGTCTCAACCTCCCAAGTCCTGGGATTTACAGGCGTGTACCATCACACCAGGATTAGAACATTCTCTTGAAGTTGTGTCTGAAGAGATCTGGGCATTTGAGATATTGTTGTACTGGCATGCCATAATAGTCCATATTTCCCTATCAACTTAGTGCTAGATTATTTAGGAAAGACCTAAGTTTCAAAGAAACTGCCGCAAGTACAACACTGAAACTCTACAGCATCAGACACCTAGATTTGCTCATCTTTAAAAGGAAAGAGATTCAGACAGTGACACCCAAGCTCATCCTATCAGCTAACTAACCACATGAAGTGTTCTCAGACTCAAATTAACAAGCAAGTTCCTGGAGCCAGGTGCTGCCTTAATCCCAGGTGCTCTGGAAAATGTCACCGCAACCATTGAGTTTATTCCTGGAGAAGCATTAGGATAGGCATTGCTTCTATGCTTTCTAGAAACTTTCCCCCTCCTTCTTGCATTTGCTTGCCTCCATCTTGGAGAGTTTACAGCTCTATGGCAGATAGATGCCTAGAAATCCTTCCATCTATCAGTGCCATCATTGGTGGTGAGGCAAGTGTCTGACCTGAAATAAAGCTTATATAGGATTCTTTCCAATACAACATAGGTTGTGTTTTCCTTTCCTTTGGTTTCAGAATTAAGCATTTCCAGTGACCTCTCATCTACCCATTCACTAAATTATTCTTTACCGGCACCCATAATATTTAAAACAACTCTGCTTTCTAAAATTATCTTGGACCTACTATTTCTATTTGGATAAATATGTATATTGTTATTCTTATTTTATAGTATTAAAATCTTTGTTGGTCTTAGTATACTAATCTTGCTTATATAAACATCTTGTTTCTTCAGTATCTGGAGGTATTCAAATCCCTATGAACTCTGTAGTGTTTTATTTTCATTCTTTAAGAAACTTTCTTACATCATTACATTTAAAGTCCTATTATTAGGAGTTTGCAAATATCTGAGTATTTTACTTCTAAGAAATTTGCAGGCATGGGTCACCCCAGATATATTTCCTAGAGTAATCTGAAGACCAAGACACATTTGTGAAATTGAAAATCAATTAGGAGTTTCAATTTCAGGCACACAAGGCTAAGGAATTTTCCCAGAGGAACAGTGAAGTACTGCTGGGGAAAAGTAGTTGGGGTTTCAGGAAGGATTTTCTCAGTATTGGAAGTTTTGAGCTGGGAGAGATGTTTCCAGGAAGATATTATCCCTCTCCTCAAAATGGCATATCCTTTCACTACCCAGGAAACATCTCCTTCTCTTTCTTCATCAGAAACACACAATTCCTGACCTCACCTGGGACAGGCTGGATACAGAAGTGCACAGCTGTGTCCACCCTGGTAAATCCCCTTCCCAACCTCCTCTATCTGTTCCTCATTCTCCCATGTGTCTGCTTCTAGCACATCCCTGATTGGTTTAGGAAAGAAATGTGAGAAAGGTCAGGTTCCTAATCTCAATTCCTTCAACCACGTTTTTTTTATATCCATTTACTGGTGCATTGTAATTATACATTTGATAGGTGTCAGGTTAGAAGAATCATACATGCACACATTGCCCATCCAGCCCTCCCTCAAATCCCATCCCATTCCCTCTAGTGTTTTGCACAGTGATTTGAGTTTTATAAGTTTGGATATATACCTCATGCGCTTCAGTGTGTTTCCCTCCACCCCCCTCCCAACTCCCTCAGTTAGGTCATCTTCTTTGTTCATCTAAAGTTTTCATCTTCTTTGTCTGGAGTCCCTTCTAAATCTCCTTCTCTCTAGCTTCCACATATTAAGGCGAACATCCGACTTTTCACTCTTTGTGCCTGACTAATCTCACTTAGCATAACCTTCAACCACATTTTTAAGTGCAGATAAGTTTTAGCTAACCCTTTAAGCTCATCAAAAGTTTGAGAATGAAGACAACTGGTAGAGTTGGTATATTTCATATCTTTTGAGTAAACCGAATATGTCGGTCAACCTGAAGAGGGCATGTGAAGAGGGAAGGGTCTGCTTGTGAGCAAGAAAAGGCAGAAATTCCTCAGATAATGGAAAGGAGAGCTCATCTCATCCTTGGGATTGGATACATAATATGACAGTTTGGTACAATTTGTAGGCCTGGTAAGTGAAAATGCAAATACATAATGTCACATCTCTTTCAACTGCTTGATCAGAAAGATCAGGAAAATTGAGAATAGGGCAGGTGTAGTGAGCTCTTCAAACAGTACTAGGTACCCCTGTTGGCTAGTTCAGAGTCTTGAATTCAAATGTACAGCTCAGATACAAGAAAGATTCCAGCAGAGATGGAGGGCAGAGGGAAACAGGAGCGTACATGTGATGCTTTGACCATAGGAATGGGTACCATGAAAAGCAGAGTCAGCCAGGAAAGGGGCCAAAGGAAACCAATGAAAGAGGGACTTATCAAGGTGACACAGCTGTTTGGTGATTTTCTGAATTTTGTTGCATTTGATAGGCAAATTGACAGCAGATTGTCACATTTTTTTGACAGCCAGAGGACAGTCTCAGAATACTCTCAGAGTCTACTTATATAGAACCTATGACAATTACAAAGAAAAGCAGGTAGACCATATGTAGGCTGTCTACTTATAAGTAATGGTGGAAAACCATAGATAAGAGTATACAATACCCTGTGATAATGTGTGGGCTAACCATGGTCTGAGGGGTGGACATAGATGGCCATCCCGAGGGCAAATGTGTCCTTTGAAGTTACAGAGAGTACCAAATACCCCAAGACCATAGAGACATATGCTATGGACCAGGAGATGAGGAGCCCTTTTAGGTGTCAGTGAGGATGATCTAGAAGGATTTCCAATATTTCAGACTGTGACAAGAGGGACCTTCAGTGCAACCTACCTGGAAGCTTGCCCTTTAGGGGGCATTAAATAAGATTTTTCAGTTAGCCTGTAACCTACAGAGCCATAAATTCTTCCTGCAAATCCAAGGAGAGGCTGAGGAGATGCCAGTAGAGAAACACCCATCTAAAGCAGTCATGATGACTAGAAGAGGCACATTGGACACAGGTCTCCCAGAGAGGAGTGTGAGCCCAGGGAACGGGAATGAGGGAAAGGAGGAAAGCTCTGAGGCCACGCAGGCCCAGAGGTGCAGGCACGATCCTAAAGCCCAGAGTCAGCTCAAGCTGGGAATATGGACTGTCCAGAGTAAGTGACCTCCACACCAGCTACCATGGGCCTCCAGAATAGAAAAAAAAAAATGTGTGAGATCAGGGAAGCCCCTAAGAGGACCAAGAAAGCAATCAGGTGGAAAACTCTAGAAGGGTTTTGGAACAAGAGTTTGGATGGGTTTAGCTATTGTGGCCATATACCTGGGGAGGTTTGTCTTATTAGGATGGAGAGCTGGCACCCAGGAGCCACAGGTAAGAAACCCCTTCTTACCTGTGGGGTAAGAACCATCTGAACCCCCTCTCCTCATCCCCTGTTAATTGTCCTGATGTATTCCCTTTGTACATCTCCACATTGGCACAGCTGACCATGTTGAAGACAGAAGTCCAGAGACCTTTGGGCCCATGGGTCCTGGGGTTGGGGGACCCAATTCTCTACTTCAGGTCTTCCCCAGGAGAGAGCCAGCTCAGGTTTAAAAAAAAAAAAAAGTCGAGCCACATTTTCACAGACCCATTTCTCAAAATCTCAGGAGGTAGGAAATAGAGTTTGAAGGTATACACACCTCTGTTTTAAACCAACTATGGAAGCAGGGTTGCTCTGGGGTCCCAGTCCCTGTGCAAGCAGAGTGGTAGTCTGCAAAGGCGAAAAAGTGGAGAGAAACTAAAATGGTTCCTGGCTAAGTTCAAGTCACCGTGTCCTGGAATACCTGCTGGCCTGGTCTTGTCACGAGTGACCAGGAGCTAGGAGAGTGCATTGGAAGTCACTATGGAAACCAGAGAAACCTCCAGATATGATGCAAGGGAGTCCTTCCAAAGTCCTGCATGAGAAGGATGTCTGTGTAACAATGACAAAGGTTAGTTGCTTTCTTTTCTCTTGTCCTTCTCTATTATCTGTCTCCTACTCTGCATCAAGGGTGCTGCTGGAGGGAAGAGAAAGATAGCCATTGTTGCATTAAGAGTGGAGAATTATTATCCCATGAAAATGTAAGTATAGATTCCATATCAGCTGTGGCTTCCAAGAATGTGTGCTGTAGGATGACCACGTGCACATAAACCAAAATAACCTACGAGGGAATGTTGTATAGTTCAACCCTACTAGAACATGGAGAGCTCTGGCAGCCTCCAGCTTGTGGGAGGAGCTGGCTTGGGCAGAGGGGCCAATAAAGAGATTTTAACAAACTGTGGAATATGAATGGAGGAAACAAAAAGGACCTAGATGGAAGAGAAGTATCTAGAAGAGAACTAACTATTAAGAAAGGAAAGCGAAATGCAAAGCAACACTTTCTTATTCTCCCTGCACATGTCCTATTTTCATTTTGATAAAACATTTTTTTCCTTATTGGAGGTTCTAGGACAGAGGACCTTGTGATTTTGGAGACTCTCAGTGCCTAGAACAGTGCTTGCACCTACCATGCACCAGAGTTAGCAGTGAAGATAAGAACCTACAGTGCCATGTTCAGGGTTAGAGACGGGAGGGGCCAGCTGTCCATTCTTGCTTTGGAGCTTGCTTGTTTCAGGAGGTAAGAGCAGGGCTTATGAGCCTGAAACTCCATATTACAGCCAGAATAAACCCCATAAGATGCACCTGCTTTGGGACTAGAAGGGAGACATGAAAGTTAAGGTCTGTTGTCATGCAGTGTCCAGGAGGAGCTCATGTTTGCCCAGTCTCGGCACAGTTAACCCTGAGGACTTCTCACGCCTCACAGATGTGCTGCTCAGGGACAGCGGGACCTGAGCACCAGTCATGGAGTCCCCTGGCAGAGCCCAGCACCCCATCTTCAAGGATTTACTACCATCTCCAGTCCTACTCACCACACTATGCATCTAATTAGAGGAGCGTCAGAGTGTGATTTAATCTCCATCAATGAGGAGAATGCTTTGTTGGCCCGTGCGTTCTCACGCAGGCCACAGGAGATTCAGAAGTTCCTTAGATGGTACCAAAACTTCCCTTACTGAAAATGCCCAGGGGATCCCAAGTCTGACGTCTAGACTAACATTATTCCTATATATACACACACACACACAAGAGCGATTGTAGCTGCACATCTTCCGGAATAGCTGCGTTCTAAGTAAGACTACAGAACCGGCCTGTGGAGCCAGGCTCATCCTGGATAAGACACTTCAGGGATGGGCATCTGGATTGTGGCTGCAGGGGGCAGGGTCGTCCCTGTAACTGACACTCACCATTGGGGGATGAAGACAGAAGCAACACGGGTGTCTTAAACTGCCACGACAGGCATTCATCTTCCCAATCTATCTCCAAAAGATGAATTTAGTAATTGATCCTATTTACTGCTGTCCATTGGGGTGGAATGAAACACCCAGAGAGGTCATGCTTTAAGTCACTCAAATCAGCTGTACCCCACTAACTCTGTTACAAATTGTCCTACTTAACAGATGGAGAACAGGGTTCATATGCTGCAATCAAGACGGCTGCTGAAGTACATGTGCCGGTGGCCAAGGTTTAACTTCTATAGCACAGCTCCAGGGAAGGAGGGCGTAGCAGGATGTCACTGAGAGAAGTTTATAGATCCAGGAACAACACAAGGAACTTAGAGTTTAATGAGATTAGTGGAAAGTATAAAACCTATAAAAATACTCCTTAGAACATGTTGATGATCAATAAAATGAAGGGCAACTTAATAGAATGAAATTTAGAATCAAGATTAACCCAGTACTCAAAGGACATTTATGCTGGCCCTCGTCACTCATTGGGGTTTGAGAATCCCTGTTTTGACTATAAACAAAGGTTCTAGAAATAGCAGTCACAAGATTAGACAATGAACAGTAGGATAGTCTGTGTAGACAGATGGAAAACCAGGAGTGACTGGGGACACTTCTAACTTAGCACAGGGACAGGAATTGAATTGTGGTATGTGCCTGACCATGAAGGAGTATCAGATATAGCAGCAATTATTGTAGGATTTCACCCACACAAACTGCTACAGGAAATGGCTGGACACCCTCCAGGCTACCACTCTGCTATGGTTTGCACACCAAGGTCCATGCTGAGTGTCCCCAAGCTTGCTGTCTCCACCATCAACACACATGGATAGAACCCACATAGGCTGGTGGCTTGTCTTTTTGGAACAGGCTCAGATGCTGCTACAACAGGTGGCTCAGAATGCCTTTCAGGAGGTCCATGTGGGACTCAGAGGCAGACAGCACCTGAAGATGCATACTCCCTCAAGAGTCTCAGAGGAGCCTTGGTGTTCACAGCCTGCCTGGACTTACAGCAGAGAGTAATGCTGTCAAATCAGAGGCAGCGGAGAAACAGGAAACCTCCCTTTCTATTTGCAGGCAGCAGGGCACTGCAGGTAGCAGCCTGAATCAAACATAGGGCCCAAATCCTTCCACACCAAAATCACCTGTGCCGTTTTGAGCAAATTAAAACCAGGAACCCTAGATTCACCCTTCTTAAAGGGTCATATATGGTGTTTGACACAGAATTAAGCATGGCTGCATTTTAAATGAACTTTTCAGAGTTATTGGGATCATCGGCTCCTGCCTAATGGAGATATACCATACAAACATTGGAATTAAGAAAAATTGACCCTTTTCCTGGCTAAAGAAGATAGTTGCCTAAAATGTAGCTCATGCAGCCGGGCGTAGTGGCGCACGCTTGTAATCCCAGTACTTTGAGAGGCGGAGCCCGGAGGATCCGGGTTCGCGGCCAGCCTTAGCTCCTTATCTCTCTCTCTCTCCCTCTAGTGAGGCCCTCCGCAACTTCGTGAGACCCGGTTTCAAAATAAAGTATAAAAAATAGGGCCGGGTGCCTACTGTGGAGGTAGAACACCCCTGCGTTCAATTCCCGGTATCGCAAAAAAAAAAAAATGTAGCTCATGCCACGTCTTGTAGGGATAATGTGCATTATTAAGAACACATGAAGGAAGGCTTACCCCATCTAATATGTATGCAGAGTTAGGTAGAAGGACCAGGGCACGTTGGGTCTCCAGCTGATGCTAAGTAACTGAAGGTGTTTACAACTCTACTTAAACAAGTGTAGATGATTTTAGCCACACGAGTTTGTGAAGGATTGCAATACTCACTAGCAGCCACCTGCATGGCCACGGGTGCCCCTCAGTCTTTGCATCCCACCCATAGATGATATTCTCTTACTCAGAAGGAGATTTAAAAGAAGTCACCAAAATCCTCGGAAAGTCCTTCACTTCCCAATTAGCAAAATGCTGGCAAACCAGCACCAGGTGTGGCAGGTGCTCGGGGCTAAGCCCAAGCTCACTTGGCCTCAGTAACATAAGCCTATGCTAAGGTTTAGTTTGAGCAGGTCCTGGGACCCAGCCACTTAATCCTTAACCATAGCAAGTGTCACACAATAATGGAGATGACAATAGCTGGTGCTTGTTGGGCATAGGGATGGCAGCTACTATCTCATCATGCAAAAGAAGGGAGCGTGAAGTTAAAGGCTCCCCTGAATCTTTCAAATAAGGACCTAGTACCATTCACCTTTCATCTCAACAGTTCTTGTAGATAGCCCATCCCTGTTTGCTTCTTAAAGAGCATTTCAGAGCCAGGTGTGGCAGTGCACACCTGTCATCCCAGTACTTAGGAGGCCAAGACAGGAAAATTGCAGGTTCAAGGCCTGCCTCAGCAACTTAGACCCTCAGCAACTTAGTGAGACCTGGTTTCAAAATTTTTTTAAAAAATTTAAAAAGGGGCTGGGGGTGTGGCTCAGAGCTAGAATGCCCTGGGTTCAATCCCTAGTACCGCACACACAAACACTCACAGCATTTAAGAAAACCCTTTCCTGCTGTCACCTTCCTCTTCTGCACACAGCTTTGTCCTGCCACATCCCCAAACCCTGTTCCCCTGGCCTCCAGCAGCTGTGCACCCCCGACACAACCTTTGTGTCCCTGGTAAACTAGAGCCTCCTGCACCCCTGGTGTGTTTCTCCCTAGAAGGTTAGGCGGGAATAGGTCTTCCTGCATTTTTTTTAATAAGCTGGAGATCCTCCCTATGGAATTATCAGACGTTTTCCAAAAGACAATGAGGAGGAAATTTAGAGTAGAGGAAGCCTTTCTGTGAGGCAGTGGTCAGAACTGAAGTCGACAGAGGCAGAGCACTTCAAATAGAGGTGGGCAGGAGTTTCGGCATCTGCTCCTACACAGGTCGCTGTGAGAGTAAACACAGGAGGTGACTGCTAGTTAGAAGGGCTAGAGGAAGAGACAGGCCGAGGAGAGCATTAGGAAGAAAGGGCTCAACTTTGCCTTAAATAAAAATAAAGTCAAACAGGCCCACTGTTCCTGGCCACCTGGAAAGCCATTCAACCTCAGAAGCAGAGCTGTGTACACCCCGGAACCCCCACTGCAGGGCCCGTAACCAGGGCTCACCGGAGCGAGAAGGGCTGCCGCAGTCTCCTTTTATGGATCCTCTAGCTCCTCCCCCACAGTTACCAGGAGCAATTCCCCACGTGGGCCCCGAGTACACCCTTGCCCTCCCTCTGCTAGGGGCAGCTGGAGCCTTTTACATACTCAGAAGGACCAGGCATCACCACTTTGGTCAACAAATAAAGTCAATGAAGACACAATATGCGCTGGAGCCAAACTGGCCAGTTTGGGGAAACGGTAGCAGCCAGAACTAAATCCCCAGCAGGACGTGCCTGGCCATGAAGGGACATCAGGGCACAGAGGTGGCTAGGCAGGATATCCTCCGCATGAAGCAGGGGCTGGAAGTGCTCTGAAATGCACTTCCTCCTAGGATGCACGCTGAGCCACGGGGGCTGCCCCACACCTGCAGAATCCCGAAAAGAACACGAGCCGCCTGTCCATACAAGCCGGTGGCTCTTCTAATGGCAGCATTTCAACTTATTGCACAGGCTGCTCAGGATGCTTTTCCTAAAAGGAGGTCCATGTGCGAACCGGAGCTGGGTAACTAGCATCTTAACACATGCATGCTCAAGTGATCTCAGAGGAACCTCACGTTTCAGCCTCCCTGGATTTACAGCGGGGAGCAATCAGGATGGGACATTAAGAGCTCAAGTTAAGGTTACAGGTGTATAGAATAATGGAAGTAACAAGGATAGTTGAAACCGGCTTTTCCCCCGGGTAAAGATTCCAGATGCCTGTCACCTGTTGCAATGTTTACCAAGTCTACTATCAATTCAGAACTAGAAAGAGGACCATAGCACTTTGGGTCCTGGGCTGATCTTAAGTAACAGAAGGCATTTGCTGCTAAACTTAAGGAATTTGAAGATTTTAGTTACAAGAGTTTGAGAGACAGCAACATTCTTAGCCACTTGCCTACATACAGGTGACCCTTGTGGCCTGTCCTGGCCAGTGGGTCAGCATCTCCTCACAAAGGGGCCACACCAAGAGGAACCAAGATCTTTAATTAAGGACCCAAATCCTCATGGAGTCTGTACTTCTGTCCCAGGGGCATGTGACACATTGATGGTCACTTGTGACTTTGGTAGCTGAGCTTAACCAATTCCTTATCTTGCTTAATACACGTCTTGCAAAGGCTCAGTCTGCGAAGGCTCCAATCCCATCCACCCTTCAATCCTCAAGGACAAACACAGAGGTGATAAACAAAATAAGGATCAGATAAGCCCTGGTGGCCTCTGAGCCTGGGACTGGAGCTTCCACCCCATCACTCAGAACAAGAGAGCATATGAATCAATATTTCTTGAACCTGTCAGATAAGGAATCTATTACGGCTCCCCTTTTACACTAACAGGTTTTAGAGAGAGAGCTCGGCCCTGTTTGCTTCATCATTGAACACAGGTAAAGAGCATTAAACATCATCTTCCCTGGGGTTGGAATGTAGCTCGGTGGTAGAAGGCTTGCTGGCATGCACGAGGCCCTGGGTTCCACCCCAGAACTGCAAAAGGAAAAAAGAAACACCGCCCTGCTGGGGTCTCCTGCTTGTGCACACAGGTCTGCCATGTCGCATCCTCAAAGCCCTTTCCCCAGACCCTCCAGTGCTGTGCGCCCCCGCCCAGCCGTTGTTTCCATGGTGAATCAGGGCCTCCTATGTCCCTGGTCAGTTTCTCCTTAGTGGGTTAGGAGGGAATAGGTCTTTCCTGCTTTTTTTTTTTTAATAGTTGGACTAAAGTTTCTTCCCTATGTAATTCTCAAGGACTTTTTCCAAAAGATAACAAGGAAATTCGGAAGAAAGGAAGCTCTTCTGTGAGGAAGTGGCTAGAATCAAAACCCACAGAGCCAGGGTCCTTGGGACAGAGGCGAGCTAGGAGTTTACTCCTTCATGGGTCACAGTGTGAAGTGGCAGGGAAAGGAAAGTGCTGGTTAGATCAGCTTGAGGGAGAGACAGGCAGAGGAGAGACAGGAAAAAAGGAGCAATTAATAAAGCCATGCAGGCCCACTGTTCCTGGTCACCCTGGAAAGACATCCAACTCCGGAAGCAGAGCTGCACCCTGGAACCCCCAGCACAGGCCCTGCGAACAGGGCTCAACAGAGCAAGAAGGGCTGCCTCAGTCTCCCTATTATGAACCCTCTTGCTCCTCCCCACAGGTACCAAGAGCAATCCCCACTGGGGGCTGGAGCACATTCTTGCCCTCCCTCTGCCAGGGGCAGCTGGAGCCTTTCACATACTCAGAAGAACTGGGCTCCACCACCTTGGTCAACCTGGAGAGTCGAGGCTACGAAACAGGTCCTGGCAGCTCAGCCAGGGAACAGGTCCTGGCAGCTCAGCCGCTGATTCCAGAAAGAAACTGGCACATCTGTGAAGCCAGTGACTGGCTTAGAGAGGAGGTAAAGAGAGCGGTTCAGTTCATCCTTCGCTGTTGGACAAGGGGTGAAAGGACCAAGAACATCCCCCAGAATTCAAGGGAAAGCTCCTAATGTGTGGCTTTAATCTGTGGAGCATGGCCTCACTAAGAGGATGGCATTTGGTGGTGTGACATGCTCACCCTTCACGTGAACAAGTGAGGTGTCCGCCGAGGTATCCATTGCCATCTGAAAATTACCTTTAAAGTAGGCTATGGTGGTGGCACACGCTTGTAATCCCAGTACTTTGGAAGGCAGAGACCGGAGGGTCCGGGTTTGTGGCCAGCCTCAGCTCTCTCTCTCTCCGTCTCTCTCTCTCTCTCTTTCTCTCTCTCTCTAACTAGTGAGGCCCTCTGCAACTTCGTGAGACCCGGTTTCAAAATAAAGTATAAAAAATAGGGCCGGGGGTGTAGTGCGGATGTAGAACGCCCCTGGGTTCAATCCCCGGTACCGCAAAAATAAATAAATAAATAAATAAATAAATAAAGTAGGCTATGACTCTTCAGAAATGGTAACTGAATTCCCACACCTTTCCACTGAATTCAGCTTTCTCTTGTCAAGCCAAAATAATATATCCATGAAATTTAAATTTTATAATTTCCCCCGAGAATTAAATAGACACTTTGATGTATGAGTGCAGGTTTTACACAACAGGTTATCGTGTATTTTATTTTTGGCTTGCTTTTATTAAGGTGCTGAAACCAATTTGCTTTTTGACTCTCAATAGATATAACCGTCGCTTAATATCGACTAGGTGACAGTTTACATTGTAAATAATTTTGCATAGCCATATGATATCATGTATCTGTCCGTAACAGTGATGTGACCAGGGCACAGGCCCACAGGGAAGCCTCTGGGATTGCTGAGCTCCACCTCCCCCCAGGCCTCATTACCAGGCGCTCCTTCCCCCCACTGGGCCCTAAGGACAGGCTCCACTGGGCACCCAGAGCTTCTCCCCTGCTGCAGGTTCCAGGGGACAGTTATGCAGGGGCAGAGTGACCTTGCCTTGCTGGACACTCCAACTTTGCTAATTTGGGGTCCTTAAGTCATTTCAGTTTTTTTTTTAACCTGGACATGACACCTTACATGATATGTTCTCATAATAGTTTTTGAGGCAATAAGCAGTTTTTTTTAATTACATATATTTTAACAAGTATTATTTAAATTATATAAATTTATGTGGTACCATGTGACAATTTGACACGCATAGTGTGCAATGATCAAATCAGAAAAAATTATCATTTCCGTCACCTGAAACACTTTTAAAATTTTTTGATGATCATGTAATAATTATATATATTTATGGGGTACAATGTGATGTCTAATTAATTAATTAATTAATTTATTTATTTATTATATCAGGGATTGAACTCAGGGGCATTCTACCTCCATGCTACACCCTGAGTGTAGTTTTTGTTTTGTAAAAGCTACACCTTTTTAGTTTTTGTTTGGAAACAGGGTCTCACTAGGTTGCTGAGGCTGTCCTCAAAACTGTGATCCTCCTTCTCAGCCTCCCAAGTACTGGGATTATAGGAGTGTGCCACCATCCCCAGTTTAAATGTGATGTTTTAATACATGTATATAATATGTATGGATCAAAGCTGGGTAATTAACATTCCCATCTCCTTATCACTACTTTGTTTTCATAAAACATATAGTAGGCTATTGTGAACTATTGTCCCTCTTCTGGGCTGTAGAACACTAGAATTTCTTACTTGTATTTGACTGATTTTGGGTACCATTATCTAAACTTCCCACTACCCTACTCCTTCCAGCCTCTGGTAATCACTATTATACATTCTGGCCACCTTTTCTTTTCTTTTTTTTTTTTTTGTGGTACTGGGGATTGAACCCAGGAGCAGTCTACCTCTGAGGTGCACTGCCATCCCTATTTTATTTTTTATTTTGAAATAAGGTCTCACTAAGTTGCAGAAGGCCTCACTAAGTTGCTGAGGCTGGCTGTGAACCTGTGATCTTCCTGTCTCAGCTCCCAAGTACTGGGATTATACAGGCGTGTGCCACCACTCCCAACTCTGGCACCTTTCTTTAAAAAAAAAAAACAAAAAAACCCCAAAATCCACATATGAGAGAGAACATGTGGAGTTTGTCTTTCTGCATCTGATGTATTTCACTTAACATAATGTCCTCCAGTTCCACTCACTTTGTTGCAAATAATAGAATATCATTCTTTTTCTCATTGAATACATCCCATTGTGTATGTGTACCACATTTTAAAATTCATTCTTTTGCTGATGGGCATCTATGGTGATTCCATATCTTAGCTAGTGTGCACAGTGCAGCAATGAACATGGGCATTCAGGAGTCGAGGACTATGTCCCTGCTGGGAGAGAAAGTCACATCATCTTCCACTTGGAGTCTTGTCTCCACGTGTCTGTGGAGAGTGAAACGTGTCACTGAGCCAGTGACAAAGTCACATCTTAATTTCACAAGTTTCTGATTAAGCTCATCTATCTAGTGTCGGCAGAATTTAAAAGTGACTTGCTCAGAATTTTTGAGGGTCACTCTACCTTTAAAAACAGAATCGTGTAAAGAATCCTTAGGGTCAATTTAGGTCGAATGTGACGTGGCACATTTTAACTAAGAAAGGCCCCTTAGGAATGTGTCAAGCTCATTATCCTTCCCTCTGCCTACCCTCCCCTCACACCAAAGTAGCTGAGTTTACACAGAGTGTTTTCTCTTGGGGGATTTGATTCAAACTATTTATTTGGGATTGTGTAGCCTTTCTTTCTAACCCAAAATCGATCGACATAGGTATTTCAAGCCTTAACATCACGTGGCTTCTTTTAACCACCTTCCCATGCTCACCACATTCAGGCTGGGACCCCTGGATGTCCCCGACAGTCCTGGGTGAAGAAGTGATCTGGGGTGCCAAGTTGGAAGCTAATAGGTCTCGGATTCCTCTGGTTGACAGAATGAATCCAAAGCAACGAAGGGTGAGATGTGAAGAGCTCAGGCCTTAGAAGCAAGAGCCATAGATTCCACCCTTGGTTCCCCAACTTAGCAGCATGACTTTTTATTTTTGATAAATTGTTTAAACTCTCTGGTCCTCAGATTCCTTATGTATCAAATGAGTATCTGGGCTATGTGATTTCTAAAGTTTCCTAATTCCAGCTGTTAGAGTCTATGAGGATTTGAAAGTTTGGAATCACACATCATTTCAGTCAGCATTCTTACTGCTATTGCCCAAACACCTAGCACACACAATTTAAAGGAAGAAAGGTTTATCTGCTCACAGTGCTGGAGATTGCAGTCCATGATAGACCAGCTTCCTAGCAGGAGTCAGGGCTGCAGGTCCTCAGGGCATAATGGCAGGGAGAAGAGAGAGAAGGGGAGAGCTTGTTATCAGACCATGTGGCAGGGGAGAGAGAAGAGGGCCACATGTTGCCACACTGGCCCAGGAAAACCCTATTTCTGGCCACACCTCCAAAGACCCTTTTCCAGCCACCAGGTTCCTCCTCCAACATGGCTGTCTCTAACCCCTGAGGTCTGGAGGACATTTTAAATCCAAACTGTAACACACATGATTAGGGGGGAAATTTCACTCTCCTTTATAAAAATAAATGGAAATGGAGAGTAATGGTGGATCTTTCTTGCTCATTATTTGGATCAGGGGTACTTAGGAGGTCAGAGTTATTACCTAGAAAAACGATAAACCTGGATGCTCTGTTTGTAGACAATATGCCTTCTAAAATTACCTAATTTCCTTTTAAAAGGAAAATAGTCACTTACAGATAGACAATTTGTGGGAGGCATGTGGATTATTTACACCGAGTGTGATAGTTGGTCCGCGATCTTGGACATGGGCCACCCCAGCCCCACCCTGCCCACTGCTGCTGAGAAGGCTGTCTCAGCTCTCTCCTTACCATCTGGGTCACCTGCGCTTCGGTGTCCTGGCTCTGTGCCCCACCGTTCCTCCCTTTGTCCTATTGGCTCACAGCTTCTTGTGGAAAGAGGGATGCGATCTGTTGCCAAGAATCCCAGAAGTAATGGCACAGGGAGTAGGTGAAGCTCTGCTGGGACCAACAGGACCTAGAAACAAATTTAGAACCTACCATTATTTATCAAGTGCCTGCTGGGCTGCAGCTCTTAGATCGAGCTTTAAATACAATACATTGTCTCACACAACCCTGGGCTCCAGTCATGCACTGCAGACTGATAATTGAGTATAATCTTTCAGATAGTTAAAGCCAGTAGTTTCCCAACTTATTTTTTTAAATAGAACTTTTTTATTTCAAATGAAACCTTATGTAGACACATCTTCATACACCTCATTAACTCACATACTTACATTTGATTTGTAGGTGGCTTACCAGCAATTACTGGCTTTCACTAACAGCAACGTGCAGCAGTGCAAGCTAATCATTCCCTGCATGGAGAGGGCTCTGAAGCACTTCAGGTAGCCAAGGCTGACAGAGCCTTCTGGAAAATGTTTTCCTCCTAGGAAAGAAGTCTAATATGAGACACTCTTCCTGCTTCCCTTGGGTCTTATGTTTGTGTGTGAAACACAGAATCACTGCAGCCTGAGAAGGAATGCACACAGAGCATACCACAGTGGAAAGAGAGAGAAATAACATGTTTGTCTTTGGCGACGACCTTGAGTTACTGAACCAAGCACCCAGGAAGGCTTTCATTACTTTCAGATTAAAATCACATGCAATAATGCAGTTATTTGATGATGAAGTAATCTTACACTGGGAGTCTATTTACAAGGAGCACAGAACATCCTTATTGGGAAAGGCCCCACTGGTACCTGCCAATGCTTTGTCCCCCTCAGCTTGGCCCCCAGGCAACTCTGAGGACTGCAGGACTTCAAGATGTGAAGTTTGAAAGCTTCTGAGATACTCAGAATCGTATTACAAATGCAACACTTTTGGTGGAAAAGCAATACAGAACCTACAGTTTGGAAGCCAATTGGGAGGTCTCTAGAGCAACCGTTGTGCCCCTAGGTACTTTCCCAAAAGAGTTGAACACTTATGCCCACATATACCTCACACAAAGCTATATAGCAGCTTTATTTATAAATTACCCCAAATTGGAAACAAGAAGATGTCCTTCAACAGGTGAATACACAATCACACTGTGGTACATCCACGCTGTGGAGTATTGTATAGCAACAAAGGGAATGAACTATTAATTCCCAGGAAAACATGGAGGAGCCTAAACACAAATTGCTAAGTGACAGAAGCCAGTTTGATAAGGCTGCATACTCTGTGGCTCCAATTATATAGCATTCCAGGAAAGGCAAAACTTAGACAAAGCAAAAAGAGCAGTGGGTTCCAGGAGGAGGAAAGAAAGAGTGAAGTACAGGAGAATTTTAGGGCAGTAAAACTATTCTATATGACACTGTGAGCATGGAGTAATGACATGATGCCTGCCTGTAATCCCAGTACTTGGGAGGCTGAGACAGGAGGACAGCACGTTTGAGGCCAGCCTCGACTTATTGAGACCCTGTTTCAAAAATAAAAAAATAAAAGGTCCGGTGGTATAGCTCAGAGGTAGAATGCCGGTACTGGTTTTAATCCCCAGTATCCAAGACAAAAACAAAACAACAACAAAAATATAGAACTTTACAACACAGTGCACTTTCATGTAAACTACAACATTTAGTTAATGGCAATGTTTAAATAATGGTTCTTTAATAGTTAACACATGTACCACACTCATACAAAATGCTAGTAGGTGGGGAAACTAAGCAGGAGAGAAAGGGTACACAGGAAGTCTGTAGTATCTGTTCAATTTTTCTACAAATCTAAATCTTTTCTTTAAAAACAATTAGGTCTACTAATTCAAAAAGTCTAACCTAAAAGAGCCAGAATTATCGTGATGAAAAGATACAAGGACATTCCAACGAGATGGAAGTTTGAGTTCAGAATAGGGGCAGAGAAACAGCAGTGCTTAAGGGAAAGGAATGGGTTGCTGAAGGTGGATGTAGGTGGAGTAGCGCAAGGCAGATGGGGAGGGGAGATCACTAGTGGTCGCTCCACATGGCGGGACCATCAAGTCATGAGGGATGGGAAGGAGGAGGCAGGCAGAGGCCAGTCCATGGAGTCATTTGGGGAACAAATCTTACCCTGTATCTAATGGGGAGCTGTTTAGGGCTTTAAGCGAGGAAGATACAGCAATGTTCCTCTGAGATGGGCTTGACAATGACTCCTGTCCTGACTTATAAGACTGTTCTGCACATGTAACCAGATCTCACCCATGGAAGTGCTTTCAGATCTGCTAAATGCTCACCTAGAACAAGTTGCTGATAAATATTCCGTGGCTTCTATATGACAATCTGTGTCTCAGTGTTTCAGAAGAGCATCATAAAGTCCTTATGCTTCTACTTCCCATGGAGTTTCTGGGTGCGATAATGTCCGTACAACTTGGAGACCTGCTAAGTAACTTTCCTGTTGTGACCAGCAACAATCAGAGGTAGAGTGCCCTGGGAAGTGACAATACTGTGTGACTGGGGAGGACGCATGGGAGACATCCATATCTAAGGAAGGCGACCTGGAGCAAATTCCAGAAGTTGCAATTCAAAGCGTGTAATTGTGTCATACTCCAACTGTCTTATATAGGGATGCAGAAGCAAAATCACAATTATGTGTAAAATATTGTGGGACACAAAACACAACTGGACAAAAAGTCAGGATGTTTAAGTGTCTATGCTAAAGAAGAACAGTTTTATCTGACACTGCCAAAGTTAATTCTCATGAATATACCGGCAAAACAATGGACAATCAATCTGGGTATAAAAACAAACAACAATGAACATTTCTGAGCAGTTTCTACACACCGGGCACTTTGCCATCATTTCCCCCTTTGGGGTTGGGGTGGTGGAGGAACTGCTGCTTAGAGAATTTAACTAACTTGTCCAGTGTTGATATCAACCACACAGGGGCAAACTCTGACAAACACAGCAGTCTGACCTCAGACTCCATCTTCCAGGTCACAGTGCATTTCTGTCCTCCACCCCAAAGCATGAAAGATATCCTTCCATAATATGCAGCATCTTGGTTAATTCCAGGAATATTTTAAATGTTCAGAAGAGGGGCTTTGTGGAAGTACCACAGCCTTTGGTTACACACAGAGGGGGAGGAAAGTTCTGGCTCAGCTGCCTGCCAGATCTGGAAAAAGCACAGAAATGTCATCGGCATTGGGTATTTTCATCTCACAGAGCTTGTGTGTGCATGAAATTCGGGGACATAAACACGGTGTCTAGCACCCGATGCTTCACAGATGCTGGAGTCGCATTAGGCCAGCTCTTGTCATCATTTCATTTTTTATGATTCGGTCCCCTGAATGGATTTTCCCAGCATGAGAGAATGAACTGATTATTTTGGCAGCCATGTCTCTCCATGAAAACGAATAAATTGGTGCCCGATTTGGTCTCATTAGTTTGGTAAATATGAGTCATTCTGCAGAGTGAAATAACCTCTTGGAGAACTTTTAAGAGCTGTTTTTCTAAAATCTAAAAAGCTGTGGAACAGAGCTGGAGTTCATTAATCTCACCGAGGTCCTGTCTGAGCCAGCAGTCAGCCTCCCCTCTCAGATACCAAAAGATGCAAAATCCCTCTTTGATGACATTGCTCTTATGGCTTCCATCGCTGACAGTATAATTACATGGTTATTAATATCCTAAATGGCTTATCTGGCTGGCATATCAATGATAGTTCGCGGAGAGAACAAAACAAGGTTTCTCAGTTGGCAAGCTCAGAAGTGCACAATCTACCAAAGGGTTGATCCCGTCATCCAGTGGTGCCTGTGTAATGAAATAGTGCAAGAAAAGCTGTGACTCGTTTGTACAGGGTAAGAACTCAAGAGTTACAAACAGACAGGGTTATTATTTCATAGGACAATGTCCCAAATCACTCTTCCTGACACTTTTTTCTCTATTCTCACATGCTAACCATGTGTTAGGCTACTTGGCACAGGTTTTGAAGAAGGAAAGTGACAGGTACTTAATAGATATTACTTGTAAAGCTCAGGAGTCTTCTATTTATTTCTTGATGCATCCCAAGTGTCTAAAAAATGCTTGGCAATATCAGGGGCTCTGCCTGATAGGATATAATCCAAATGCCTGCCTGACCTGTAACTGAAACTCTATAATCACGAATTCTAGGATCATCCCCTTCACCATTACTGGAACTACCACAAAAACCAACCCCAGGACAAAGATGCTCAGTGCAGAACCTCTATGCAGATTAAGTTATTCTGTAACCCAAGAATTCCCATTCAAGGACACTGTTAAAATATTCTTATTAACTTGCACCATCAGCATATCTTTCATATGTTACTTTTTTTTGTGTGTGTGTATGTGTGTGTGTGTGTGTGTGTGTG